>CABHPP010114215.1:15410-40084 GCA_902168425.1 Peromyscus attwateri
ACACACACACACACACACACACACACACACACACACACACACACACACGGAGTATGCAAACTCAGCAAAGCATTACAGGAAAGAAACCAGCAACCATGTACTCACTGTCTGGAAATACCAGGGGGCAGTGTGGTCTTATGCAACCAGTTAGACACAGCCCCTCAGTGTGACTTTGGCCAGATACCTAATGCCTGGGAGGATCTTTATTGACGCATTCATAAAACAGGGCAACAAGTCCTTCTAGTGTGCTATGGTGCATACATTCAGTGTTCCTGCCAGATCCAAGGCAGGAGTTCTCTGAGTGATGGGCGTGGAACTGAGACATCATGTTTCCAAATCTGGTGCTCATCCATTTCTCTACACCCCCTTTCATGGGCTGAGATCCTGGTAGAAGCAGCCCAACACAGACAGCCAATGCACTCCTTGGTGTTCTAAGTAAAAAAGAAGTTATCTGGGTGTGGTGGTTCATGCCTGTAATCCCAGGAGTAGGAAGACGAAAGTAAGAGGATTGCACAAAGTTTGAGGCCAGCCTGGGCTACACAGTGAGTTCCGGGATAGGCAAAGCTATATCATGAGGTTCTGTCTCAAAAAAGTAAATAAAAATAAAATAGTTTAACATACTATCTGTGAACTCCAACACGTCATTCGCCAGTAAGTGCTGTCTCTCTGGCTAAGCACTAAGCACCGTCTCAGGTGGTGGCCTGGATAATGGCTGCTACTGTTAGCCATGCTCAGCCATGCTCATCCTCTACCCTTGATGGCAAAGGAGACTTAGAAGAGGTGATCAGGCGAAAATTCATGGCAAAGAATGTGTGTTCTTGATTATCAGGGTGCACAATGCAATCACAAGCATTCACATAATAGAAACTGGGTCAAGCAGTGTGTAGACAAGACCAGGGATGGGGTGAGACTTTTGGAGATGGAGGGAGAGGTGACAGGCCAGGGAACATAGATGGCTGATGCAGCTGGGTGAAGGCTGGGAATGCATCCTCCATTAAGTCTGCATAGAGGGAACTGGTGATTCCTGGACTTCAGTTCCTGAATCTGACTTTTACCTTCTGGCCTCCAGGGACACAAAGTGAAGACATTTGTGCTGTGTTAGGCCACCAGGCTTGTGGCAATGTAGCAGAGCAGCCAATGGAATAAGATACATGCATTTTTTCCCCCTTGCCTTTGCAGTGTGTATAGATACAGGATCTGCTTTCTACAAATTTTTTTTTTTTTTGCAGGGGTTAAATGAGTTGATTCACATAAAGCATACAGATTTGAGTCTGTGTACCACTTGTAGGCCTGGGGCCCATAGAGGCCAGAGGAAATTGTCGCCTCCCCTGGAACCAGAGCTACAGGAGGCTGAGATCCACCATATGAGTCCTGGGAATTGAACCGGGTCCTCTGCAAGAGCAGCCGATGCTCTTAGCCACTGAGCCATTTCTCTAGTCTTCTTTCTTCATAAAAATATCTTTAGAAAAGTAACTTGAACTTCATTATAGCTGTCACCCTCGCCCCCTGTTCGATGACACTAGAGGATAGATTCCTAGAAGCAAAAAGACAGTTACAGGCAAGAGTCATTCATTCTAGACAGTGGTAGATGCTTGCAGGATTTCTGACTAAGTTCTTTTTTTTTAAGTTAAAAACAAAAACAGACAGGTCTCTCATGGAAACACGGAGAGCCCATGTGGATGACACATTTATCTCATGCAGGGAGATGCTGACTGAGGGGTGTGGGTGAACGTCCTCACAGAGGAACCTAGAGGAGGCAGCTGACTACACACGTGCTGCCCGGCCTTCATCTGATCCTGTGCACAGCCAACCCAGCATGGAGGTCATGGCTCAGGTCATTATCTTCCTTCTGTTTACTTATTACCACCGAGGCCAAATGAATTCGCATGCATTCATTGGCTGTGTGTTCCAGTCAGTTTGCCTGTCCATGTCTCTGTCCACTTTCCTTCTGGGGAACTCAGCCTTTTCCTCATTCACATGGTCATTATCATTCATCTTCTACACTTGTCACAGATGTTCTTCTAAATTTCCCGTTGTCACATTAGAGCTATGCTTTTCTCCAATGCAGAAATTTACATGCAGTATAAATCCATCAAACCCATCGGTATTTTTATTTATGGTTTCAATTCTTGGATTATGTAGAAATACCCTTTCTTAACCCCAGAACAGAATGTTCATCTATACTTTTTCTTGTACTATATTTTGAGGCTGTTATTTTGTACTTAGATTTGTGTTATATTTAAGATTAATTTTAAAATGAGTGACTTTTAGAAAATAGCTCCCCCCCTCCCCCCGAGAGTTGGCCGTTCTTCTCAAGTCTAATTATTGAATAATTCATCTCCCCCATCGTACTGTTCATCTATGAAGTCTGTGAGGATCCGCATCTTCCCAGACTGCCTATTCTTTCCCCCATGTCTGCCTGTTATCTTGGCTGAAGGCCACCCAACGTAAATTACTGTTGATTCATATTATAGTTCTTTATCTGGAAAAGCGGGCCTTATTTAAATGTCTTTTATTTGCAAATAGATTATTTTTATAGAACAAAGTGCTTTCTTAAGGCAGTGAGTTGTCATTTGGAGGCTAAGTATTTTTCAACTAAAAAGTTGTCTTCCTTTCTCAGTGAAATACTGTCAGTTGTATTTGCATATTTTTCAGTCATTTGGTTACACATACACTATAATATAATATCTCACTACCCTTTCCAGGGCTAATTTTCTTGTGCCCATAGAGCATGAGAATGTCCTAGACACACGGGTCATCTGAATGTTGGCTGATAGTCCCAGGTGGTAGACATCGTGTATACACTCAGGCTCATGATACAGCAAAGTTAGATGCTTTTGAACATCATAATCTTTATGATTTGGTGTCGCAAGCCACAGAACCAGGTTTTCCCAGCAGACTCCAGGGGCCCTTCTAGTGCTGTGGGATTTTTCAGAGTGGCTGAAGGAAAATGTTATGGGGCCAGATGGGTCAGATAGTGCCATGTGAAGACTGCGCAGGCTTCCCAATGGCAGGTCCTTGAATGTTCTAATCCGATGACTTTCTAGGAGTGGGGGACAGCTAGACAGTGGCACCTCTGAGGCTCACCAGGCAGCTTGTGAAAGGCCACGATCCTGTCACATACTGCCCAGTTGTGGAAAAGGCACAGTGTTTCTCGGGATGAAAACAACCTCAGCTGTGATCACTGATACTCAACGCAGTGGAAATGGAATCAGCTCCACTCCAGACGGCAGTCTCTATGCTTAGATTTGACTTCTGTGAATTTGCCAGGAAGGAGCAGAGGGCAAGGGTTAGAAGTGCGGATTAACCGGCTCAGGCTGAGGATGCTGACCGTCTGCCTCCCACTGAGAGATGTCAGTCGGGGCCTATTCAAGGATTTGCTTATATTGATTCCAAAACAAGTTGTATTTGTTTTCCTTTGCTGTGGAAAGGTCTGTATAAGCTGTACTGCTCAGACACAGCCACTGATTAGTCTACTGTCCGTTGGTTGACATTGGGACATAGTGAGGCTGGCTGGGTTCTGTGCTCAGGGTCTCACATAGTAAAATCTGGGTGTGAGCCAGGCTTTCTTCCATTCTGGGGAACTCATGTGGAAGACTCTTCTTCCAAGGCATTCAGGAGCCCACATATTTAATTCTTCAGGGTTTCGGGGCCATGGATTCAGGGCATGTCCACATTTCTTTTCATTCATGCCAGCTGTAGCCAGTCCCTCACATTGAATCCCCTCAGCCTGACTCTGTATTTCTTGGAGAAGGGCCTCACTGTTTTATTAATTCATGTGCCTGGATCAGGCTCAGCTGGAAGATGTCTCTATTTTGAAGTGAACTTATTTTGTACCTTCTTACCACTCAGAAGGCCACAGTCACAGGAGTGCCTAGCCAATGTTTGACTGAATACTTGAGGGGCAATTCGTATGCACTGAGGGGCTATCTCAGGAGCTCCACAGGGCCCTGTTTCCATTTTCATCCTCACATCACATCTGTGCAGTGCGCCAGGATGCGGTTGCCCTTTCTCAACCTTCCTAACGCTGCCACCCTTTAATGCAGTTCCTCATGTTGTAGTGACCCCCAACCATAAAATTATTTTCATTGCGACTTCTTAGCTAATTTTACTACTGTTGTGGTTTGTAATGAAATATCTGTATTTTCTGATGGTCTTAGGCAACTCCCAAGAACAGATCGTCTGACCCCTAAGGGAGTCATGGCCCACAGTTTGAGAATCACTGTTCTAGACTTTCCTTTTGCTTTGGAGGTGTTATGTGTGCCATGTGTGATCTGCAAGTGGACTGATGGGATGCATTGAAGCTTCAGAGATAAATCAGTGAGCAGAATGCTGGCCATCTGGGAAGGCCTCCTCTGACCCTGCCAGGAGGGCTTCCTTGCTGTCCATCCCCTTCTGCTCTGGGAACCGGATGAATCTGCCTATTGGAGATGGAACAGCTTGCAGAATCCACTTTGAGCTTTGCTGTTCACAGTTTATAGGACACTCTCTCTCTATACCGGAACAAGGGGAGTTAAATAATAACCATAGTACCAAGAGACATTAATATAACTTACCTTCTGTTGGTCCTCATGAGGAAAGAAATCACCAACCCCAATTCCCCAGTTGAGACATTCTGACGTGGTTGTCACATCCTTGCTGTGTGCCATTGATTTCCCAGGCCACCCTGATCTCATTCTCTGGGATCTTAATCACAAGTTTGCAAAAGTCTCTGGATTTGAACAGTTTTAGTGAAATTCTAGCTTGTGGGAAGCAGCAGCCAAATCAGACTCCCCTGGTGCTGATTGCTGGATGTAGTCTCTTTTCAGCAGCGTTGGGAATGAGTGCCAGGGAGATGCTGAAGATTGTCTCCACTAGGCCTCCATCCTAAGTCCTCTCTGCAGAAACCATCCGTTTCTACATGACTGGAGGAAGCCGCGAGTCCCCATGTTCACGAGACACGGCTAAGTTACCCTGGACAGAAAAGAGAAGCCCCCACCCCCTGCACTGTCCCTCTGCTCCAGGCTGGTCACCAGCAGGACCCCAGACCAGCTGTCCTTTTAGGGAACTGATGTCATTGATAACACCAAGCCCAGGGACACAGGACTGAGGCTCATTCTCCCAAGCAGGCCATGTTCATATCATCAAGCGGCCTGGGTTTAATTTCCAGCCACCTCCCCACTGTGGAGGAATATTGAGAGCCAAACCCATTCACTCTTTCCACCTCTTGATGGAGGTTGGAGCAGTTTAATGACTGTCCTGTGAGGAGACAGGGATAGTGAACAGGAACAAGCAGAGAGTGATGAGAAAGAAGGATTAGAAGCTGGAAGAGAAAGGCGGGATAATAAAAGTGTAATTTAAAACACCATGCTTGTACAATTACCACAGTAAGGCTTGCTTAACAGGGAATTTAAATTTTTTTTGTTGCTGATGGTCCACTGTGAGAAATAAAACTGAAGGAGATCTAGGTCAGGATACGGGAAAGTGGGGTGGCAGTCATTGGACAGTCTCCTGCTCCTCATGAGTGTGCCTGGCCCTTGCTGGGGTGTGAGCTCAGGTGCTGGCCTGGACTCCTCCCACAGGCTTCTGGTCCACTTCTATTGCAATGTCTGCTCTTATCAATAGGCCTCACATCTCAGAGTGGTAGACACCCAGCTAGGGCTTCAGGGCATCTTGAACCTGCACCATATCCCTGGGGACCTAGAACTCCCCACCTCCAGCTTGTCCTTAGCACTGTCCTGTTCCTGGAGAGGTCCCACCAAGCCCCGCAGTTCCACAACCCACGTATAAAATAAACACACAGACGCTTACATTATTTAAACTGCTTGGCCATTAGCTCAGGCCTATCATTGTCTAGCTCTTACTCTTATATTTAGCCCATTTCTATTAATCTCTACTTTGCCATGTGGCTCGTGGCTTACTGGTACCTTACATCTTCCTTGTCCTGGAGGCAGCTCCAGGCAGTCTCCTCTCCACCTTCCTGTTCCCTCAATTCCCCTCTCTGTTAGTCCCGCCTATACTTCCTGTCTGGCTACTGGCCAATCAGTGCTTTATTAACATATTTGTCATACAGAACATCCCACAGCACTGTCCAGATGACACCCTCCTCCTAAGCAGCTCCATCATCCCTTAGACCTCATTCTTAGAAGTGTCATGACTCACACCTCCTCAGAGCTCTGTCCCACCACCAGATCTCACAAACTTGCCTCTTCCCTTCTGAGCAGGCTACTTCTTTCCCAGAAATACTCAAAGCACCTCCCTTTTACACCCTACTATTTCCTATCCTCACAGGTGCTAGAGGAAAAGGTTAAACATCTGAGAAGCATCTTGTCATGTCCTTGCTTCAAGTCCTCCAAAGGCTTTTTTCCATCATGCTTAAAATCAAATACTAATGTTCTACGCTCTATAGAACCCACATTCTCTGATGCCTAGCTCTCCCTACTGTTGACCTCTGAGTGCTGTTTTTCTTGAGTTTGGAGAACTCACCAGGTCCCTTTCCACTTGGTTGTCTAGGCCCCAAGCCTTCTGTCTGAAGTACAATCCTTCCCTCTGGATTATCCCATGGTATTTAGGTGTTAGTTCAAATGCAGATCTCTGGAACATTGCTTTGGTGCCATGAAACATGAACCCCAAGGGAAAGCAGTCCTCAGGGTAACACCAAGTCATACAGAACTCTCTCAAGTTTAGAATTGAATGAATAGATGATAGTTAATCATTGTCAACCAGACTGGGATATAGAACCCTCTGGGAGATCCATCTCTGAGTGCATTTCTGAGCATTTTCAGAGAGGATTGGCTGAAGAGGGAAAACGCTGGATGTGGAAGGCACCATCCCATGGTGAATAAAAAGACTGAATAAAAAGAAGGCAAGCTGAGCACTGACATTCATCCTTGAGCTTCCTGGCTGTGGCTGTGGTCTGACTAGGCACTTCCTGCCCCTACTGCCACAGCTGGAGCCACTCTGGACAGGGTGCCCTCCCACCATAATGAGCTCCCATCAAATCATCAAACACTCCCTTCCTTAAATTGCTCTGTCATGTACTTTGTCCTAGCAATGATAAAAACAGCTAATGCACGGATGAATAAAATGAGTATTTTCCCCAGCATTTCAGAAGGTTTAACCATTTAAACCATGAACTAAGGTTTACCCGACACTCTCCTGAGTATCTAAGTTGCCAACCAAGTGCAGCTGTTGAGACACAGACTTAATGAAAACAAAACACAATTAAAATGCCTAGCTCCTCAGTCACACGCTGCACTAAGGATGCACAGAGGCTGAGGATCCCCTAATGGCTGATCCCTGAGCTGATCTTCTAAGAGGAGGAGGGATTACCAGGAAAAGACAGGCTATGGTAGATCATGGAGTGATTCTAGCAAAGCATTGTGAAAATAAACACAGGTGTAAGGGACTTAGCAGAGATGGAAGGCTCCAAGGCTTATCTGTTCTTTTCTCCTTTCTTCTTCACATGCTTTGTTTGAAAGAAAAAGCAATAAATTTGTCTTTTACATTCCCAGACTGACATGGACTGGGGGATGCCACAGTAAAATATTGGTAGTATTGGGTACAGTTAATGCTGCCTGAAGGGTGACTTAACTAGAAATTTCCCCATGGAGACTGTAAGACAGTACAAGCTTTTGCCTTAGTCCACTTGTGGTACTATCACTAAGTGCTTTGGTAAGAGCCATACAAAGAACAGAAATTGATGTTCTCAGAACTGTAGAGATTGGGAAGCCCAGGGCCATGGCTCAATGTCATGTTGCTTTCCTTTCAAGATGGCTCCTTGTTGCTGCATCCTCTGTAGGAGATTGATCCTGTGAGTTTATGTGGTTAAAAAACAAAGGCTGAGTTAGTTCCTTCTGGTCCTTTCTTAAAGCACCAACATAGTCAAGTCATTTCATCAATGTAATAAAAACAACTTTTGTGTTGCTGTGGCCAAATGCCCCAGACAGACCACTTGAGCGGGGAGGTCATTGTCCTTGCTCACAGTTTCTGAGCTGCCAGTCCATCGTGGAGGAGAAGGTGTGTGGAGAAACTGTGATTGTGGTTCCCAGGAGCAGGCAGAGAACACACCTGCCTGCACTAGTAGGTTCCATTACTAGTAGTTGAACCATCTGGGGCTGTGGGATGCTGGTGTCCACATGAGTCAGGTCTTCAGGTCTCTTTCCTTCCTTCATCAGTCCTTTCTGGAAACACCTTCCTTCACAGACATATCCACCTGTGACCACCTGCATCTCAGTCCGGTCAAGTTGACAGTTTAGGATTAACCATCCTGTGGTCCAGTGGATGCTCTGACACTCAAGTATTTATAGGCACCTCCAATTGGACTTAATGGGCTATCAAAAAAGAGATCTGAAGTTGGGAGGGATATATTGGAAAAGGTATATGGGGAGTTGGAGGAGGAAAATGGAAGTAGATATGATCACATTTCATTGCCTACGTGTGTGAAAATTTTCAAAAAGAAAAGGTTAGTTATCTTAGCCCCAGCTTCAAAGCTCCTGGCTTCTTCATATGGCCATGGCAGAAATTCTAAGAGGCCACATTCAAACCAGAGCAGGAGCTGTGTTCGCATGTATGTAAACAATATCATTCTAAGAAGCAAACTGTCGTCTACCCTCTGCAGAGGAAAAACCTATGCTTTATAGTGACTTCAGTTTTAGATAGGTTCCATACACAAACTTGGGGCTCCATGTATCCCCAACGCCAATAACTTAGGCTCCTTGCCTGGTGAGAGTTCATTTGGCTTCCTCTCCCTCTTCTTCAGTGTCAGCTGCCTTCTTGACAGGGTATGTGCTCAAGTGGTGGACACAAAGGAGAGTCAGTCTCCAAGCTTTCTATTGGCTTCCCCCTTGTGACTACTTTCTGGTTCCTGGCTAGCTGGGGACATTTATGCAAATACTTTATATAGGTCTTTGCTTTCCCTTTAGCACCTGGTAGAATCCTCTCTTGCAGTAGGTATTTCACAACCAAAGACATGTCTTCTAAAATGGTGCTTCATTGCTTAAGGAAGCAGAGTGCAGCCAGACTTAACCGTGGCTCTCGTTCATCTCAGCCTCATTGCCCTCCCTGGACTGCAGGAAGCAGAGAAATAGCACAGTGGGCTTGTCAACTTCTGCAGAAGCTCCAGAAACAATGGTACAGATAATTCCTTGTTTCCAGGGACTTGGAGGAGAAGACGGTAATCATGCAGAAGGAGGAAGCCTTGCTGATTGGGTCTCGTGGGTCCAGATGATGAAAGGAGAAAGGTGAACTTGACTCAGACAACAGTCTCTGAAGCTGCCACTCAAGACAGAAAGGAAGAGAGTGTAACCAGCTCCCAGCCATGCCTGCACTGGACGCATGTCACATGGTCACATTTATACAGACGAGATGTTCCCTTGCCCACCTGCAAGGCCAGTTTTTCATAGCTGTTGGAGGCTGCGATGCCTCCCCCACATTAACTGAAATGATATATCCAGCTGCTGTGAGCGGAATGAATGAATGTTGGCAGCCGAGTACACTTTAAATTGATATTAATGCCAGGGTTGCTTTTTATAGCTTTTCTTAAGTTTCGGACAACAATAGAGCAAGGCAAGTTTCATGGTACCTGAGCCTAAATCAAACTCACATTTTTTCTGATGAGTATTTAATTTGGTTTTGGCAGAGATTGTGTGTTTTTCTTGGGCTTTACATCATTTATGAGGTTGCATGGATACATTCTAACAAAACATCATCTATAATCAGATGAGA
The DNA here is from genome assembly GCA_902168425.1 of Peromyscus attwateri. Classification (NCBI taxonomy): domain Eukaryota; kingdom Metazoa; phylum Chordata; class Mammalia; order Rodentia; family Cricetidae; genus Peromyscus; species Peromyscus attwateri. Next base: position 25,116 of record CABHPP010114215.1, read on the forward strand.
CTCACAGAAGAAAGAATTGCATGCCAAGTTCGACTAATCTTAGCCTTTATGGGAATAGTTATTTGCTATGAATGATTAACCAAACATCTGTGTCAACAGTTTCTGAGCTACAGATAGAGATGCTGTTCTCCACATTTACATGAGGCTGCTGCAGGCTCAAGCACAGCTCCTCAGAGCCAAACCCACTCCACTAATTAATTATGATCATTAAAGGTGCGAATATTTGAATGGTGTATATATGTATTCACTTAAGAGTTTTGCCTCATTCTACACTACACTCCAATACAGTGGTGTCCACTCACTACTCTATCAGGCTATGGAGACATTTTTAGGGAGAAAACAATTTTCTTTTCCCCATTATACAGAAGCAGATGGCCCCATCTAACCCTGTAATCCAAGGATCTCCCAGCCTTTGCTGGCTAACAGACTCGTGTATATTCTTCATAGGTGTCATGTATGGTTAAGAATGACAAAGTTTTTTAAAAAAAACTGGATCCACTGTAAAACATTTCCTACCATAGTCAACCTCTGTACATAGTTGTCCCACATGTGTGACAGTTGTGCTTGTCCTGGGAAATGTGATTACAAGCACAGGACTCCCAGTCACTGCCTGTGGGGAGGTGGCAGTGTGCGTGCTGGAAGGGACATCTTTTCTGCTCTGTGCTGGTGATCTGTCTTGCTCCTTTGTGAGATTGGTTTTTCTCATCTGCAGAGTGGATGCCGAAAAGATGAGATCTGCACACCTTGGAGGCTTGATGCTCTCTTCAGACATAGAAAACAGTCCTAAGAGGCTGATAATCAGAACCCAGACAGTGGCCCTAACCTGGAGCGGGCTGACACTCCCAGCTCTAATTTTCTGTACTGGGGAAGTCAGTGCAACACGGTATTGCAATTACATTGGAATCCACCAGAAAACACCATCACTGTTGGAACACTCAGCTGTCCATGGCTGCCTCTGTTTGGTCAGCTGCATCCGCTGTGGGCACGAGAGGCTTTCCAAAGCCCCCAGAGGGGGCCAACATGAAGCCTTGACTCATCAGATCAGCCAGAGATAAATTCCTTGTGTTTAATAAAAGGAACTTTTAAATCAAGTGAGCTTTGTCCCTGACTATCTGCTCCTATTGAATCTGAATCCTTCCTAAGACACCAGACTGTGGGATGGAAGGGCACAGGGAAGAGGGGAACCCAGGTGGTTGAATCTCAGCTTCCTGGAGATTCTTTCCATTACCAAGGGCTGCAGTGGAGGGGAGTCCAGTTTCAGATTTTATCTCACTCTGGTCCAACAGTCTTATCTTTTTGTTTCTGTAAGCTTGCCTCTTTGTTGGGTAGGATTTCACTTTATGAGGCAAACTAGGTAGAAAAATAGGGAAAGGGCTCCTACAAACTTAGATACAAATTGTGTAAGTTGAGCAAAGAGCCTTGCTGGATTTCTCTTGCTTACTCAAGAGAACATACTGCTGATGACAGAAATTTGTAGACTTCCAAGAGGATTTGGGATCAGCCCCCACCTCCTGGACAGCATGCATATTTACCCTGGTCCTTTGGGTTTTCTCCAGTTGTGTTCATTAAAGAGCTGCACAGTGTTCTGGGTTTGGAGACTGAAACAGAAAAACAATTCATTACCATTCCCGAGAAGCCTACAAATGACAGGAGGGGTGACTGGTTCTTATTTTATTTCAAGGTTGGCAAAACGTGCAAGTTGAGTGAGCTGCCACTGTCCTCAGTGTCACAAGAAGCCCTGGGCTCTGCATTCCGACCTCAGAACTCAGGTTCCCAGCAGGAGCTCCATGCAGTCTTCACAGAAGCAGGTCTGTGTACAATAGTAGAACCTCCTTCGTAGACTCAGGTTACCCAGGTCTAGTGTGGTTAAAAATTACTGAATGGAAAATGCTAGAAATTAACAAGTTGTAAGTTTTAAGTTGCTCCACTTGGGGAAACATGGTGAAACCCAGGATCATTTCTATGAGTCCCACTAGGGACATGAATTACCAATGGTCAGTGTGTCCAAATGCTGCACCTTACCTTCCTGCTAGTCACTCAGTAACCATCTCAACTGTCACATCCACTCTATGGTATCTCAGTGCTTCTGTTGGCATGACACTTACTTAATAAGAGATTTGGACCACAGGAGTGAGGCTAGCCTTGCAAGGCTACCCAAGAGAAGCCAAGAAGTATCTCTACTAGGTGAAAAGACAAAAGTCTTCATCTTAATACAGTAAGAAAAGATAATATCTTCCACTTGGGAGACTGAAGAAACAAATAAGAAATTCAGGTTCAGTTTTCCCCAGGGGCAAATATTCTGACTATAGTGTAGATAGATGAGTGTTTGCTCCACTGGAAGAGTGATGTCATGCTAGTTCATGTATTAATACATGTGAAGGAAACATGACATCCATGGTTTTGGATGTCCCTTGGGGTTTTGAAATGTATTCCCCAGAACAGATTGTGGGAGTGGTGACTGTAACCAGGCCTGCATTTCCAAGGGGACAGTGATGGATCTGAAGAGGCTGCCACTGAGGACCATTCTGTTCTCCTCCATCACCCAAACCCTCTGGACTCTTCCTCTAGTGTATGCAGCTCTACTGGACAGCACTGAGGACTTTTCATGGGAGCAGCATCTGTCTAGACTATGCATTAGGAAAAAGGGATGACTGCTGAGTTTTTCTATCACTCAAGAAACCACGACTCCCTTTCAGAAGATGGCACGTTAGCACCCAAGTTCAGAGAGCGCTGGGAGTGCAGAGTAACACGCAGTGGAACTGAGTGGACTAAACATGGAGCTTCCAGACTCTTCCTTTTGGAAATACTTTGTTAAAATGTGATGGGTAGGCAGCTTCATGATGCCCTGGCCCTCACTCTGGGAGGCACCGGACCTATCTCAGTTCCTGAGAGCATCAACCCAACACCTGGACTCATGGTTTCTCTCTTCTCTGACCAGGGTGATTTCAACATAGAATTCTGAAAATGGTAAAACCCAGGACATCTGAGAGCCTCTTACTCAAAATATACTATGGTCACCTTTTCCCATTTGCTTTGTCAGGAATGGAAATAAAGCAATAACATTAACTGCTGTATGTGGGTTTCATTTTACACACACCCTTGGGTGCTGTGCTCCAGAACTCCCATGAGAGGCTAAAACCCTAGTACAAGAGTGCTGCCTGTCCTGTCATTTCTATACACACACCAACACACCATTCCCAACACACATAATGGGAATACACCATTCTTTCTGTCAATCAAGAATGCTGGTCATTCCATGTAGACAGAGTCTAAGACCATCCCTTTGAGTGACTGATATGGTAGATTTATAAAAATAGAGGTTTTTATACTCAAAGAGAAAATTTCAGGAGAGCTTGATTTGTTGTGATGGAAACATATAATGGAAATTTGCACATTTGAATTTGAAATGGGGATAAACTTATTTATTCAGAGTTTTTGGAAATGAATTCAACTGCCAGGACTTTAGGGGAAGCATGGGGCAGGGCAGTCATGGAATTCAAGATAATATTCATCCAGGTGATGGTACTGGGCTGGTCATTCTCTACCATTCAGGGGATTTCCATGTGTGTGATTTCCATGCTTCCATGGTCCACCTTGTTGATACCACTCTGTGCCTGTGAGACTGACCTAGTTCCAGTGAGTCACTCTCTCCAGCCACCTTCCTGGGCTTTCGCTTTCACTCTGGGGTTTCATCTGCTGCCTTTCTCATGGTTCCAGTCCTTGGAAAGGTGCACAGAAAGGTGGCATCCTGTCTCTGAGACAAGTGACTTTCAGTCGAATTCACCCACATGATCTTGTTTCTCAATCCTTCTCATGTCAGTCCATCATGTGGATGGATTCAGAGAGCAGCACAGGGAGCCTTGGGGAAGACACATGTCCCCAAAGTCACCGTGGCTTTCATGTGGTTTGTTTTATCTCTGTCCCTCTCTGTGTGTATGGGATGCATGGATATATATGGTGTCATGGGCATGCACATGGAGGTCAGAGGAAAACCTCTGGTTTTGGTCTTCATCCTCTGCCTTGTTTGAGACAGATCTACTTTTTAAATGATTCTTAAAAACTACTATTATCATCATTGTTTTACATCCCAACTACATTTCCCCTCTTCCCCGCCAGTCCCCCCCCCCCCCCACAACCACCATGTTCCTTTTGCCCCTCCATCCACTCCTCCTCCATTTCTGTTCAGGGAAGGGCAGATCTCCCATGAGAATCAACCAAACATGGCATATCAAACTGCAGTGAGACTAGGGACCTCCCCTTATATTAAGAATGGACAAGGCAGCCCATCATGAGAAACAGGGTCACAAAAGCCAGAAAAAGAGTCAGAGACAGCCCCTCCTCCCACTGTTATGAGTCCACAAGTAGACCAAGCTACACAACTGTCACATACATGCAGAGGGCCTAGGTCAATGCCATGCAGGCTCCCTGGTGGTCGGTTCAGTCTCTGTGAGCTCTTAGGAGGCCAGGTTAGGTGATTTCAGACGGGAACTCTTATTTGCTGCTTCCCATGCCAGGCTGGGTGACCCATGGGCTTCTGAGGGTTCTCCTGTGTCTGTCTCTCGTCTTGCTGTAGAAATGCTGGGATTACAGATGTGTGCTACAGCCTCCTGCTTCTCATGGGTTCTAGAATCTGACCTTAGGACCTCACATGTGTGTTTCAAATACTTTACCCATTGAGCTGCTATCTCCTCAGACAGTTTTATAGATCTCCATCAGCAATGCTGTGGGGCAGCCTGAAAACAGAAGGGGGAACTGACTCCCACTGGAAAACACACAAACTCTGCTATTTCCTAGACTAATCCATTTGTGTAAGAATATGCTAATTTTGTAGATGTTAGCATCTAGTGAGGGGGATAGATTTTGGATTTTCTAAACTAGTGATTTTTAGACATTTGAAAACAACAAGCTTTTCAGTTAGGGTTTATATTTAAAATGACCAACACCCCATTTTATTGAGTTTTTTCTGGCTCGAATAATCAGCTTCGCTCTGCTGTGGAGAAAGGAGACAACAGGAGCGCTCAGAGTTGGTTGTCTAAAAGGTTTGGTTGCACCTCTTTTCTTGGGATGTCATTTAAAATTTTCATTTCAAAGGAACTAGCAAAAAAAATTTTTTTTCAATATTCCTGACTGAATTTTCCACTGTAAAAAAGTAAACAAAAAGAGCTAATTAAAGGAAATGGAAGTGCAGGTCAAACTCTGTTGCTTTAAGGTATGCTCCTTGGTCTGTCAGCCTGGGAGAAAAGCTTGAAGGACAGAAGAGAGGGCCACCCCCACCTCACAGCTCATGGCCTGACTGCCATTAGAACAGTATGTTGTGAAGTGGCGGTCCTGAAGGCAATCCATCAGAACCTAGCAAGTCCCAAAGAGCATGTGCACTGAGAGGCTATGAGCTGGTTCTAAGGCACCCTAGGAAAAGCCTGATTAAGAAGAGGATGTATGTCTCTCTAATTCCTGCTCGAGAATCACCAAATATTTTAAGACATGGATTTTTAGTGTTTCGTTTTATTAGCCAGTTTCTGAAACTGGGGCATGAGTCACTTCCTCTGGATGGAAGTGGCCCACCTCTTTTTCTCCTGCCTGTCATCTGTCCCCAGGCACGGCTGTCTTTCCTCATGGGTTAACTACCATGTCTTCTCCGTTTTCTGCTCTGCTCATTCTGGGTCCCCCTGGGATGGTGACACACAGCTCTTTCTCTTCTCATGAAATAGCAACCCTCAGCTCAGTCTCAGAATCCGCAAACACTCAAAGACCTTCCCACTCCATACAAGCTCATTCTCACACCTCAGGCTAGCACTCCCCCATTACAGCTGTGCCGGCCAGCTCATAGCCGGGGAGGTTAGATCACCGTGGCTTGTCTACACAGCTGGGTTTCTGGCAGGATTGAGGAACCACTAATCCCTCCCTCATGGTAGAACCAGGAGTTTAGACTCAAATCCACTTTGCAGGCATACTCATGGCCCTAAAAACATGATACAGTTGCCATAAAGTCCAAGCTGGAGTCACCGAGCCTCTGCTGTGAGAGCATCCTCTTCCAAAGGCCTCCATGGCATTGATTCTAGTGGTGGACCTGGCCTCTTTCAGTTCCTTCCCAGTGGGCTCTGCGGCGACTGTTCTCAGGATCTTGTGTGAAGGTGTCCTTTGTGCAGAAGGGGTTTCTCTGTGTGGTGAAGCAGATATTGGCGTGATGAAGACTGTGGCTGACACTTGGGGGCGAAGGTCTTCTGGTGAGTTGTTTCTTGTGTCCATAGCCACAGCTGACTCGGAATCTGCTGGGTGAAACAAGACCCATAGATTGGGTCCAAACCAGAAGAATGTCAAAAGGATGCCAGAAGGGAGTTGGGAATTAGGTAATAGGGAGGGAAAGGAGTCCATGACTGGGCTCCCAAGTCCATCTGTGGTCACCAACAGTCATGGCTTGGCTGAGCTCTCGCAAAGCCAAAGCCAAAGCTGTCAGAATAATAAGTCTGCTCAAACACAGACTCATCGTCATGGCACGTCTGAGCAGAAAGTGACTTTCCACCCAGTCCAAGACCCAAGAGGCCATGCCTGTTATCTGAGGTCACAGGGACTAAGGACCCATCTCATGGTGACCTCCCTTTTGAGGGACGGAGAGCGAGGTGCTGCTGGTTAGCGCTTGAAGCTTGGGGTTTGTTGCTCTCACCAGGGCATTGTGTCAGAGAATTAACACGGGGTTATGGTCACTGGAAAGGTCACACTGAAGCACCACGTTGGAGGAAAACAAACTCAGACACCATCTGCTGTACGTGAGCACCAAAGCTCTCACTGACGTTGTAGTTAAGGTTCCTCGGCGCTCCCTGACCCCGCTCTTCTTCTGCTCCCTTCCACTTGATCAAATCAGGAACCATCCAGCTCTTCCATAAGCCTATGCCCACAGGATTCTTGATTTACCTGGGGTAGGAAATCAGATCCTGGAAATGAGCCTCTTCATCGGGGGACCGATCAGAAATTCTCAACTAGTGGAACTTGGCAACTGCTGTGCCTTGCTTAGGAGGACATAGCTGCTCATTGAGAGACTTGGAATCTGGCTCCTGAATCCAAGGATGCTCTACAGCATCTGCATCAAGGTTCAGCAATCCTAGGACTAGAGATGCCTTCCTTTCTAGGTAGGCTGTTCAGGTCTTCCCTGGAATCTGTCAAATGGCTACTGTTTCATGTCCATGTCTAAAGTTCTGTTTCTGGCCACCCAAGAAACCCCAGTCTACTAGTGTTCTTTGATCTCAGAACTTCTGGTTCATGGGGAGCACAACTTGCTTTATACCATTAAAGTACACCAGACATGGGGAGTACAACTCTCTTTTCACCATTAAAGTACACCAGACAGAGAACAGAAGCCCCACCTCAGGCGTAAGAATGGCAGACCCTAGAAATGAACTCAGACGAGCGTTTCCCAGTGAAGAACACAGCTGCACAGCTGGCTGAAGGAGCAATATGTATATGTAAGAACAGAAATCTCAACTGAAGCCTAATATGGAACTGTATTCAGCTCTGCTGATCTCCAGGCATGTGGTCTTGAGGCTGAGGAGCAGGTGAGAGCCTTGGAGATAGAAGATAGAAAGTTTCTAAATCAGTGGGACTCAGGCTATCTGTCCAAACCAGTCTAACTGGATTCTGCTGCAAGCAGACTACAGGTGCCTGGCCCCAGAGACAGTGGAAGAGGAGGAAGAGGCCTAGATACTAAGGGTGATTGGGTGCAGGGAATGGCAAGTTATTGCTAAACAGACTGGGTATGGTTTTTGATAAAACTGGACAGTACATAGACGAACACCACAGTCCAAAGTCAAGGCCAGTGGGAACAGGTCCAAAGAGAACCTGCGTAGAATTTGGCTAAGGGAAGATTCTGACAGCTTAGAACATCTTTTGTTCTCAGAAAACAAGGAAATGCTACAACAATCATGAGGGTGTGTCCCAGGGATATGAAGCCACTGTAAAGAGCACCCTGGAGTCAAATCTGGTTCAATCCCAACTCCAAGATAATCAAGGATGGCAATGAATTATTGGAAGCAAAGCCTGGGAGCCTGCGTCTCAGATATTTCAAAACTAAAACAGAGGTGGGAAAGGCAGCTTTCACTATAGCAGGGGGCTAGATTGAGCTGGTCACAGTTCTGGATTATGGGATAGAAAAGCCCCATCCTGAGGAGGGAGCATCTGTAGAGCTCAGTTCAGAGCAGGACAATGGTGTCTCTGAAGTTTTGCTTTATGGAATTCTTAAAGAAATGGAAAACATAGGAGTTACAGGGAAGAGAAAGTGGGCAACACCATAGCCCAGGTCTGCGTTGTGGGTGCGTCCATGCATCAGTGAACATGGCCTCTCACTTCTACGTAAGCACCCCAGTCTCCTCTTCTCCACCCAGGCTCCTCACTAACAGGTGCAGCACATACATGTGTATCCCCACAGTACAGACTAAGGATTAGTGAGCCCCATGTCCCGGCTGCCTGCTCAGTTCCTCTTCCAGATTCTGTGTGTATGCACAATCTGGTCCTCTGGCTTGAGGAAGCCCATTGCACTCTCCCCTCCTTGTCTTCGCAAAATTGCTTTCTTCTTTCTGAGATGTTTATTTCAACTCACCCTCAAGGAGCAAAGGGTGAAAGCCATCCAGCTGTGTGTGGACAATCGACACTGGACTGGGATCTCCTGTGCCCCCAGAAATAGTGTAAATAAATAACACACACACACATACACACACACACACATACACACACACACACACACACACACACACACACACACAGAGAGACAGAGAGAGAGAGAGACAGAGAGAGAGACAGAGAGACAGAGAGACAGAGACAGAGACAGAGAGAGCACTTTATTTGATCTGGTAAACAGTTGGTTCTAACATCCCAGGATGTTAGAAACAAAAGATATGTTGACTACCAGGGAGGCTTTAAAGGGTGACTTCCAGATATGACACTGCCCACTGTTAGCTGACAACATCTCCAGGAAGCCACACTTAAGTGCTAACACTCCCGAAGGAAGTAGAGCATTATTAATTGCAATGATTTTTTTTTTTTTTAAGTCCAGGAGCTGAAAGCCCAAGCCGTCAGTAATCCTCATTCCAACTGCACGAGATGGAGATACATGTGAATGTGGGAGCTTTGAGCTGCTCACAACTGGCGGGCCATTCCTACACTCATCACTTCCCATCATCACCACCATATGTCTGCAGAGCTAAGGAGCTAAGGAGGGTGCAGTCGTCCAGCAGCCACAGTGAAAGAATAAGATCACGGGTTTTTAAAGCAAGGACTGGGCTATCAGCCTAGTTTCTAGAGAATTTTAGGGCAGAAGCCTGAGCTCTGGCATCCCAACATGCTAAGCTCAGCCACTGTCTCAACATGGCAAGTAAAAAAGTGAGTGATGCAGAGAAGAGAGATTTACTCGGTGTGGCCACATTGGGAAGAGGGGCAGATAAAGGGTCCTGTGACTCCAGGTCTATCTTTGGAGTAGTGACATGGCCTTTAAGATAAAACAGGGGACACAGGGTGCTTATAACTAAGCAGTCCTTGCCTATCTACGATGTCTGTGATTATTTTATTAGCTCCAATCCTGCAAGGTGGTTGATCTTGCTTGAGGGGACAGGGTGCAAAGTCACACACACTGAAAACTGCCCTCATCTGGGATAGTTTGCTCTTTTTAAATCCAATGTGATTGCAGGTTTGGGACGACAACTAATTTCCGTTCCTTCAGCCTTCTGGGGCATGAGCTAGGTAGATGGTACTGCCTGAGCGGTTACCATGTCAACGTACAGCAGCAAGCTCTGTGTGATGCAGAAAAAATGAGGCCAACACAGCATGGACACAGAGATGCCGGGCTTCGTCCATCGCCGACTCATCTTGTGAGCCAGGTGAAAAGTCAGTGCTTCTGAGCCAACATGGCTTCGGAGGGCCTGCTACGCCCAGGCAATTGTGATCTTGGGTTTACTCAGAACTCTTGAGTGTTTCACCAAGGACTGTGTGTGATTCCTCTGCACTTGGAGGCTTGAGGAGTGAGTGTAAAGCACATCTCAATCCCACAGGACAGTCAATAGCCCAGGACAAGGGATTTGCCTCAGCTCTATCGATCACGTGACTTCGAGCGAATCAAAACGAACTATGTGGTCTTCACAAATTCAAGAACAGATTCCCCATCCTCCCTTTCACTTTCACTTTGCTGATGCAGGTTAGACAGCCTGGATGCTTTTAGCTTCACTGTGAAATGGTAGGTTGAGCATCCCTTCCTAAACACAGAATAGCCAAAAGTGTCAAATTTCAATAAAAAGGAGGCCATACTGGAAACCTTGGGGGACCTTTACTTCCCTTTGCCCCCTGGCCCCAACCCTAGGATGTGGCAGGGACCATGAGTGCTGAGAAAAGGCAGCTCTCTGACTCACAGTAAGGTTATACCCCAGCCCAGAGGATGGAGAGTCCATTGTTCACATAGACATCCACATGCTCTCCAGAGCCAGGTCTGGACCAGGCTGTCCACTGCAGACATATAGTGGGAAGTTTGCAAATGTTCTTCCTTCCTTTCTTTTTTTTCCCCCAAGGAAGTTGTAATTTTTTTTTTGTTTTTAAGATTTATTTATTATGTATACAGTGTTCTGCCTGCATGTGTGCCTGCAGGTCAGAAAAGGGCACCAGATCTCATTGGAGATGGTTGTTAGCCAGCTTGTGGTTGCTGGGAATTGAACTCAGGACCTCTGGAAGAGCAGCCAGTGCTCTTAACCTCTGAGCCACTTCTACAGCATCAAATTTTGTTTGTTTTGTTTTTGTTTTTCAAGACAGACTTTCTCTGTATAACTCTGGCTCTTCTGGAACTCACTCTGTAGACCAGGCTGACCTCGAACTCACAGAGATTTGTTTGCCTCTGCCTCCCAAGTGCTGGGATTAAAGACATGTGCCACCACCATCTTGTCCTTTCTTTCCTAAAGGGAATGTTTAGGGGGTATAGGGACAGAGCTAGGTTGGCAGTGGGCATGACTAGCATGCTTCGGACCCTGGGTTGATCCCAGTACCACATAGTCTGAGCATGGTAAAACATGCCTGGATTCTCTGTGCTCTGGAGATAAAAACAGGAAGATTAGACATTGAAGGTATCCTTGGTTGTGTAGAGAGTTCAAGGTCAGTTTGTACTACAAGAGACTCTATCTCAGAGGAAAATTAAAAGGCCCTTTAGGAGACTTTCAGATAATCCAAACAAAAATACAGTCCTCACCTCTAAGAGAATGAGATAGTTTATTTTGAATCAAATGAAACTGACTGTGGCCTGAGAACATGGGCTCAGGCTGCCACCAATAACATGCTCTAACACAGAAATGGTCTCATGAGGTTTTTATAGTCACAGACAAAAAAGACACTCATACATCAAGGTGCTTTTCAGGTACATTGATAGAAATATCATCGGGTATGTTAAGACAAGTGGAGAAGTCTCTGCATAGGCCTAGATGCTATCTGAGGGAAGTCTGTGATTCTGAGTTGGTGAAATCCAGTGACCTTTCAAGTTAATACATTCCAAGAGCTTTATCTCATAATCACAAGAATGTTTGGACAAACATAATGGCCACTAATATGTGGTTATTAAGGGCCTGAAAGATCATTTTGGATCTGCAACATTCCAATTTCCCAGGATCACGAAGCTCTGATCAGCCAATCTGCCTTGAAGAATCATCAACCTGGGTGTGGCCACTGTTTTATTTTGTTTTTGTTTCTGTTTTCCCTAGGAGCTTCAGTTCACAGTGGCCACGAGAAGTTAGGCTTATGTCCACCTTTCCCTCTAGTGACCTGTGAGGGTGTCCACTGCAGCCACGCTAGACGGCAAGCACCATGCCTTCAATGACTGGTGTCAAGGCCTGGGGCAAGACCTCTCTGCCCTCACCCAGTGACTGGTGTCTGCCCATCTGCTGTATGTGACTTCCTGAGCCTGATCCACACAGCAGAGGTGAGCAGATGCAAGCCCTTAGCTGCAGCAGACATCAAGGTAGAGCCGTCTTATCAAGGGAGGAGGTCATCCTGTGGGGGGCTGGAGCACACAGCCCCATGGAGCGCCCCCTGGACGGACTTGGGTGGTACTGCCTCTGGGCCACTTGAGTGCCTGTGCTGTCCTCTATATTAGCATTGTTTCCCCCTGGTAGAGAGCTGGTTCTTTACTGCAGACCCCACCCAAAGTGAAGGAAACACTGTCTCTGTTGCTGGGAGGAGACTGGATGTAGCTTAGAAGTCAGTGGAGGCAGCATTCTCACCCTGGGCTTGCTATGAGCAAGCTGTCCACTGCGGCTTGGTGAGCCAAGTTCTCTGTCAGTGTGGATAGGATGTCACGTGTCCAGTGTCATGCAAACCCTGGCATGCACATATATCACATGTGGGATTGCTTATTCACTCATAAACGCTTCGAGAAGAGAGGGGTCCGCATAGTAGAACATTTTAAGGTGTGTTACTTTTGTTTCTGTTGCATTTGTTTAACTCTGTGAAGCTGTGTTACTGTGCCTGTCTAAAACACCTGATGGTCTAGTAAAGAACTGGCCAAGAGCAAGGCAGGGGAAAGGATAGGCAGGGCTGGCAGGCAGAGAGAATATATAGAGGGAGAAATCTGGGAGGAAAGCTCTAGCAGCCAAAGAAGAAGGACTCCAGGGGCCAGTCACCCAGCTGCACAGTGAGCCATGGAGTAAGAGTAAGATTTACAGATGTTAGAGAACAGGAAAAGCCCAGAGGCAAAGGTAGTTGCAATAAGTTAAGGAAAGCTGGCTAGAAACTAAGCCAAGCTAAGGCTGGACATTCATAATTAAGAATAAGCCTCTGTGTGTGATTTATTTCGGAGCTGGGTGCACCCCCCTCCCCCCAGAAAAGACCAAAGACCAACCAACGATAGGTCTCTGTGTCCACACCGGCAATTCCCTCTTCCTTGTGTGTCCTTTCTGGCCTCAAGATAAAGCCAAGTGCTTTGTTTATTTGCAGACTTGATAGTTCATTTCAAAACAAAACTGTTATGAAATAATCTAGAACAATTTCATTCAATGGTAAATGTGTTGCATGTCACTCAGTGATGACTTGTATGGCTTTGAATTTTACCAAAAGGAAAAAACCCTAATTAACATAAAAAGAAAAATGAAGCCATGATCTTCAGGAGAACACTTTCCCTCTCTTCTGGGACCAGGTGTTCGCATTGGTAAGATAAGCACCCTGTTCTTTGGAGGACTGGGGTGGAGTGGGATGTTTAGAATGTTTCCCACAGGTTTACCCCAGCTTTGCTAGGTATCCCCTACTTTTGTCCCTCTTCAAATCTGGGTCCCCAAACAGCTGTTTCCGGGCCAAGGGAGCTAAGAGGTGACCTTTCGGTGTGTGTATCAGCATGGTCTGACGTCTGTGGGTTTCCCTGGCAAGAGGGGAACTGTTCAGCTGCCAACAGTCAACCCGAGAGAGAAGAAATATCCTGGAGAATGATTCTTCCAAACCTGCCTTCCTGCTCCTGGGGGAGTGACTACTTATCCCTAATTCAGGTGGAGATGAATTAGGAACAGATGAACACTTACGGTGGGTCAAAATCCTGTTTCCAGCTCTCCAGCAGAGCCCCTCATGGACCCACCGGCCCTCAGCCAGCAGGAAACTCCTGAGGGGAAAATGTGATGAGAATGTAGAAAAGTACTGTGGTTCACACATTTCATTCAGAAGGTGTGACTCAACAATGTTTTCTCCAAATGTAAGGTGTGGGATCATTTTGTTTATAATGGGCCCAACCCTGACTCAAAGTAACTCCTGCCAGAAATGGGAAATGCTTTAACGAGGCAAATAATTGCACTGATTTAACTCTCTCCAGGAACAAAGCATCCGTGAACTGTGTGAAGTCAGTTTGCATACGAAATGTATTGAGGTCCTGGGGAACTTTCATGTCTTATTGAGTGTGTGCTTGACAAAGGTCTTAGAGTTTTACAAGCATGGCTCTGGAAGCCACAATTACCCTGGCGTCAAGGAAGGCAAACTTTCCTCTCTTTTCTCATTTTTTTTTTTTGGGGGGGGAGTTTTTACTATAAATCAGTTGGTTTTTGTGAATACATTGAATACAAGGCGATATATGTTCTTCAAGCAAAGCTTAATGTGACCGTCTAAATCGTACACAGACAGAAAAGACGGAGAGCAGGGGCGAGGGACGGCCCTAGTCACACAAACATGTAGACCTGGGTTTGAATCCCCAGCACCCATTTGGCAGTGCAAACCTGTAACCTCAGTGCTGGGGTGTGTGTGTGGGAGACGTAGCTGTCCCTAGGGATGCCGGTAGGCCAACCCCACTGAAGTAGTGAGCTCCAGGTTCAGAGAGAGACTGTCTCAGTAATCAAGATGAAAAACACCCAAACTGGACTTCTGGCCTCCACACATACATATACTCACATAAGCACGCGTATCATCCACCACCCACCCCAGGAACATGTACACTCACAGAAAGAAAAAATATATATATATAAAAGAGAGAAATTAATACCTTTTTTAAAAAACAGAAAATTTTTGTTGCTCTGAGCCTTGTGGCATTCTTTCAGATAAGAACAATTTCAAAACCCAACCAACCAGTGTAATGGCAAAAGGAGACTAATTCCTTCCCATGCCTTCAGGAGGAGGTTCTTCATCCTTTGTGTGCTTGCTCACAAGGGGGTCTCAGCCTCAACTTCCATGGCTGATAGAGGAAACCGTCCTGACAGGGGCTCTTTGTCCTCTAGGACTGAATCTGGCTCTGTCTCCATGGTTACAGCCGCAGAAGGAGGCACGCTTGGAGAGTCCTGCTCTCCTGTTGATGTCCTGCTTAGGTCATCATGGAGCCTCAGCCCTGTGAGCCAGGGGATCATCCTGAAAATAGATGTCTATCCTTGTCACGTGGGCAGATGAAGAGCAGGAGAGCCTCTGCTATGTGTATGCGTCCAGCTGCTGTTTTACCAAACTTGTCGATTGCCTAGAGATGGCTTTGTCTTTTTCACAAGCTTGAAGATGTTTTA
>CABHPP010114216.1:0-40957 GCA_902168425.1 Peromyscus attwateri
TGTGTGGTGTGTTTGGATCAAGGGTTGACAATGAGTATCTTTCCTTGATTGCTCTCTACCTTTGTTTTTTGAGACAGAGTCTCTCAGCGTACCTAAAATACACTGAATTGGCTAAGCTGGCTACTAAATGAACTTCTAGGAGCCACCTGTCTATGACCCTCCCCAAACTGAGATTTTAGGCACTATGACCAGATTTTCATGTCAATTCTGTAAAAATCAGGTCCTCATGTTTACATGGCAATTACTTTATTTACTAAGCCATCTCCTAGGCCCAATAATGACTATTTATCAAGACTCTATTTTTGAGCTCTGAGTTAAGTGTATCATACACAATTTTCTTCAATCATCTCTTATAAGTTTTAAGTTGAGTCAAATACTAAGGTCTGTTTTAAACTGTAGAAAAGAGGCAGAGAAGTTAAATAATATGTGAAATAAATAAGTACATCACTAGTGCTTAACTCCAAACCCTCTGAACTCAACTGAGCTTGAGTGGGTGCTATGTTCCGTAAATGCAGTTTACCAGGCTGCAGCAGTCATGGCATTGCTGTTATTTAACATGCGGTTTTGTGCTATGTGTTATGCAAAATATTTATTCATAACAACGTCACTCTCATTCAATCATCACATTAATCCTACAAGATCCTTCACCCATGAAGCAGGTAGGAAAACTAGGCCTCACGGGTTAATGATTTGGCATAGTCACATAGGCTGGGCTTCAGCCCAGGCAGAACTATGGATCTTGGGACATTTGGACATAATACAAAATTACATAAATTTGTCAAGAAAACCTTATGACACAATCTACATTTCAAAACTCAAATAGTACCTACAAACTGCTCCCCTTGCCGTTTATTCTCAAGAACACTGAGAACTTCCTGTGCAGTATTGTAACCAAATATCCACAAGTTCTACTGGTATATCATACTTCAGGAGAGAAATTAGAGATCCTGGATCAGCAGGTATGCCTTAAGATACTCATAATCTATTTTCTCAGAGTATCTTAGTCATTTGAAGGATCACTTTTATTTAAGAAAACTTCAATGCATATTGTTTACTAAACATAGACAAGTGCATTGCTCTTTTAATAATGGCAGTGATTGAAAGTCAGAAAATAACTAAAGAGCATCTTGTCCTCAAGGTATGTACTATCTAGTGGAGAGGACAGGCAAACTAATATTTTATCTAAAGCATGCAAATACACTCTTAGAAAACATAAGAAGTATTGTGAAGTGCAGGTGTAGCACAGACCAGGGAGTGATAGAGAAAGGAATTGGTAGGGCTTCATTCCACTGTTAGATATAGGAAAGAGGAAGATATAGAAGAAATGCTAGATATAGAAAGAGGAATCTAGACTTTGCAAATAGACATAAAGGACACTCTAGACAGAGATAACAACATGTTCATCATGCCCATGGAAAATTGTGTAAGTGCCAATGTATGGCTGAAAATGAAATAAGAAGGAAAAAGGGGAATGTGAGGGCATGAAAAGCAAGGGCAAGGAGGAAAGAAGCTGAGACATGCTTGTACAGATAAGAGGGAGTGGTTTCAAAGTCCAGTGGTGTTCTTACACAGAGGGAACTGGGGTTTCTGTGTGTGTGTGTGTGTATGTGTGTGTGTATGTGTTTGGCTTAGTTGTTTCATATAATCTGCAAATAAGTTGATGACTGCTAAGGACCCTTCTACACTAACATGATCTTTCATCATTTGCACAAACACTATGTATAGACTTTCAACTAACATTAAAGGAATGCCATCATTCTACATTGTTCCCATTTCATGAGAAGAGTTTTGAAGATTCACAGTTTTTTATTAATTTTTTTTTATTTATTTTAATACCAACCACAGTTTCTTCTCCCTTCTCTCTTCCTGTTCCCTTCCCCCACCTCTTTTCTCCACTCTTCAAAAGGGTAAGGCTCTCATGGGAGTCAAGAAAGCATGGCATGAAGATTCACAATTTAAGGGAAATACTTATATAAGTAACATCTAGAAACCATACATTCAGAGAAAGTAGTTAAACTGAATTAATATTATAAAGATCTGAAAAACTGACAAAATAGATTTCAAACCAAAATTAATCAGAAGAGAAAACCATTCATTAAAGGAAAAACATACCAAGAGGATGGTGCAACTCTAAACAATACTCTTTAAATTATTTCACAAAATAGAAACTGAATGAACATTTCCTAATTCTTTTTATGAAACCACTATTATCCTAAAACCAAAATACACAGACCCAACCAAAAAGAAAGAAATAAAAGAAGGAAGGAAGGGAGGGAGAGAGGATGAAAATTAATTACAGACAAATATCCCTTAGAAACACAAACACAATAATTCTCAATAAATACTTGCAGGGAAAATTCAAAACATATCAAAAAATATTATCCATCATGTTTAACTTGGCTTCATTCAAGAACTACTTCTGTATAGCAAAGGACACCATCATTGAGAAAAACGGCAGCCTATACATATTTACTAGAAAGTTAGTATCTGGAATATATAAGGAACTAAAAAAAAACCTAGACATCAAGAAAAAATTGCCCAATTTAAAATGGAGTATAGATATAACAGAAAATTCTCAAAAGATAAAATGCAAATAGCTAAGAAACACTTAAAAATTGTTTAACATCCTTAGCCTTCAAAAATGCAAATCAAAATTATTTTGAGATTTAGCTTACCCAGTCAGAAGAATGGCAAGTATCAATTAGAAAAAAAAATGATAGCAGATTTTGGAGAATATGCAGTGGAAGAGGGACACTTATTTATTACTAGTCAGAATGCAAACTTGTATAATCACTATGTTTCAGTGTGCAGGTGCCTCAAAAAGCTGAAGAGATGTACTAGAAGATCCAGATATGCCACCTTTGGGAATACACCCAAAGGACTTTGTATATTTCTATAGAGATACTTGTTCATTTCTGTTCTATTCATAATAGCCAGAAATTAGAAATAACATAGATGTCTATAAACTGATTACTAGATAATGAAAATGTAATACATTTACACAATGGAATATTTTCCAGCTGTTAAGAAGAATTGAAATCATGGAAACTTGCAGGTACATCAATGATGCCAGAAATAATCATCCTGAATGAGATAACCCAGACCCCAAAACACAAATATTTAATATTTTCTTTTATATGTGGATGTTAGATTTTTAACCACAGAGTTTAGGTAGCTAGTAATGAATAGTAGGGAAGGAGTGGACTTCCAAGGAAAAGAAAGTAGAATATAGTGTCATAACAAGGTAAAGAGGAAACCAAAGTGGATTAAATTGGGAGGAGAATGGGAGGGCAGGGTAGAGGAAAGAAAGTGGGGAAGGACAACTACAGCTAAAGACCTTTTGAAAAGCCATATGGAAACCTTACAGCATATACATGTATGAAAGGAATTTTAATGGAGTTGCCATATAATGGGGAGACAATGGCCCAGTGGACATGTTATGCCACCAAGTAAATCCTCCAATGTCAGGAATGAAGTAAAACTTGTTGAGGCAATGGACAAACGGACTCAATAAAAACCCCAAGCATCACAAGTTATTGCCAGGGCACTCTTTACAACCTATTGGTAAGACCCTATTGCTGAATATACAACTTATTTATGTCATTAAACAAATAAAAATCAAGCTGGTACCCAACTAGAAGATTCATCCCTACTGACTATAATTCATGGTGCTAGAGGATACTTTACATGCTGCTGGAGGAGAAAAGAAATCATCAGTTTTACTCAGCTAAAAACCAGGCAACTAAATCCGGCAAGATATAATGGTGCAATAGTGTTACAACTATCATTGGAATAAGAAACCACTTTTTGGTTAGGTTTGTGGACCACTCCATTAAATGGAAACAATACATGATACTACTAAAGTGGCCAGGAAATTGAAACTAGATGGGTCAAAGGCCAAACCTACTATTATTATTCTGCTAAAGGGATGTAGAAATAAAATGACTCCTAATAACATACTGCTATACCCATAGAGCAGAGCATTTGTTCAACCCTCATCAGAGAGGCTTCTTCTTGCAGTAGATGATAACACAGAGATCCACACATGGACAATGCATAGAGAGTGAGATATTTTGCAGCACCCATCCCTAAAAAGTGTGTCTTTTTCACACCCTTCCCCTCAAGCCTCAGATATCTATGCAGAAGAAGGCAGAAAATTTGGAGAGCCAGAGTTGATGTATGACTCCAAGGAGACAGCATTTCCAGATACAACCCAACTGATATACATATAAACTCACAGAGACAATGACAGCACATATAAGACCTGTACATGTTCAAACTAGATAAAATGCCAGCGCTGAAAAGGGGAAGTGAACAGAGTTCCATCTCTAACCAAGGAGCTATCTGCAATAGATACCATCTGAGAAATGAAAAAAATCAGTTTTCTCCAATGGAGTGTCCTAGAAATATCAACCATACTCAGGGGTAGACCTGATGGCTAGAAGTAGTTGGCCAACACAAAATGACTCCGTGTTATTTTTGTGGGATTTTGTTTTATTTTCTCTTTATTTATTTTAATTTGTCTGTTTTGTTGCATTTTTGTATTTTGTTGTTTTCTCCTGATTCTGTTTTGTTTTGTTTTTAGGAGAGAGAGAAAAAAGAACTTGAAGTTAGGTAGGGCGGTAGAGAAATTTGGGGAGGAGTTGGAAGAGTGGAAAGAAATGATCAAAATGTGTTTTGTGAAACAAATTTATACAAAAATAATTGTCTTAGGGTTTCAATTGCTGTGAAGAGACACCATGACCACAGCAATTCTTATAAAGAAAAACATTTAATTGGGGCTGGCTTAGAGTTTCAGAGGTTTAGTCCCTTATCTTAATGGTGGCATGCAGCAGACATGATGCTGGAGAAGGAGCTAAAAGTTCTACATCTTGATCTGCAGGCAGCAGAAACAACTGTGTCCACACTGGGCATAGCTTGATCATAGGAGAAATCAAAGCCCACCCCTATATTTCTTCTAACAAGGCCACACCTACTCTTACAAGGCCAGACCTCCTAATAGTGCCAATCCCTATGGGCCAAGCATTCAAACACATGAGACTATGGAGGCCATACTTATTCAAAGCACCATATTCCACTCCCTGGCTTCCATAGGCTTATAGTCATCACAATGCAAAATGTGTTTAATACAACTTCAAAAGTCCTCATAGTCTATCACAGTCTTAACAATGTTTAAAAACCCAAAGTTCGAAGTCTCTTCTAAGATTCATGCACTCTCTTAACTGTAATCCCCTATAAAATCAAAATTCAAAAAAAAAGATCACATATTTCCAACTTATAACAACATACAGCATACATTACCATTCCAAATTGGAGGAGAGAGAGCATAGTAAGGAAATACTGGAACAAAGCACGACCAAAAACCAGCCAGGTAAACTCCAAACTCTACATCTCTATGTCTGATTTCAAAGCACTATTCAGATCTCCAACTACTTTCAGCTTTGTTGACTTCAACACACTTTCTTCTCTTGAGCTGGGTCTATTCCTTATTAGCAGCTCCTCAACAGATATCCCACAGCTCTAGCATTTCCAACATCTTGGGATTGCCAAGGCAATTCAGGCTTCACTTCACAACTTCACAACAATGACCTCTCTGGGCCTCCATGCAGGGACATCCCTGACACATACCTGGCATCAGCAGCTTTCTTTGGTCACCAAGGAAGATTCCAAAACCCTTTTCTTCTATCCACAACTCTAAATTCAGAACCACATGGCCAAAGCTGCCAAGTTCTGCTGTTTGCTGAGGCTGGACCCCTCATTCAATTACATCTTCACCTGTTTTCTGTTTTCCATGATTTCTTTCACTGCCCAAGCTTGGCTGTCCTGCAACTTGATCTGAAGACCATGCTGGCTCAAACTCAGAGATCTGCCAAACTCTAACTTCTGAGTACTGAGATTAAAGGCATGCACCACCATGCCTGGACCTAAGCTGTTCCCTAATTCCTTTTCACAAGTTGGAGGCTCACCTGAGTGGGATCTTGTCCTGAGATCACCACTCTCTTTATTCTATTTCTTAATCTGTTTGTATCCTTGAACACAAGACTTAGTTTCATTCTACTTCCTGGTACTCCTTTTCTCCTCAAATTGTGTATTTTGTATTTTTCCTTGCTCAGTTTGTTCTTTTTAATTATTGACCTGTATAAGATTAATAACCACATAACAGAGTCAATACTAGGCTGTTTTTACATTTCCTCTACCAACATAATTAATTGAAATCTCTTCATTTTAGCCTCAGTCAGACTCTTTTGACAAGGACAAAAGGTAGCCACATTCTTCACCAAAACATCAGAAGAACAATCTCTAGACAACATATGAAAATTCTCATCTGAAACATTTAAGCAGGGCCCCCACTGTCTTTCATGTTCCTACTAGTATGGTCCATTAAGCAGCACTTAAAGCATTCCATTACTTTCATAACCCAAACTCTTAAAGTCCAAGTGACACCAAACAAAAGCATGATCAGGCCTACCACAGCAATACCACACTCCTGGTACCAACTTCCATCTTAGTTAAGGTTTCTATTGCTGTGAAGAGACACCATGACCTCAAAAATTCTTACAGAAGAAAACATTTAATTGGGGCTGGCTTACAGTTTCAGAGGTTTAGCCCATTATCTTCATAGTGGCATGCAGGCAGACATGTTGCTGGAGAAGGAACTGAGAGTTCTACATCTTGATCTGTAGGCAGCAGAAGCAACTATGTCCACACTGGGTGTAAATTGACTTCAAAACCCACCTTCACACTTCTTGCAACAAGGCAACACCTCTTAATAGCACCACTTCAAACATATGAGTCTATGGGTGCTATACCTATTCAAACCATCACAATAATAAATAATTTTAAGTGGATGTATTATTTGTACATTATTCATATAAACTTCTCCAGTCAAAGATTATTCCAAGTAATGAAAACTTATGTCAACTATTCATGCTATTTACTACACTAACTAGTACAAGCATGAAACAGCAAACATATTTCATTCCCAATGCTGAGAGGATTTTTTTTAATATGGAAAGCAACACTATGGCTATAACAAAAAGAAAAAGGAATACAGCCTATTACCCAGAATTCCCACTTCTAGACAGTATTTTTAATGTCCGTGTGTGTTTATATTCAGATATGCAGTACAGATGAGTGCTCATAGTAAGTTAGTAGAGTACCTAGTGGATATGTTTTGTGCTATCTATTGGCTGTATTGCTTATAGGAATTAGGTTGATTCACAAAAGAATATTTAATACTATCAAAATGCTTATAATTTTTGTTACTTCCTATTAACTGGAGAGCACATTAGAAAACTGTAAACCCAATATAACCTATGTAGATGCTTTTAATATTTTGCTTTGTGCTTTATGTATTTTACTTTTTTCAGAATAAATTTAATTTGTAGACTAATGATTTGAAAAAAAGCTTTAATTTTCAAGAGGAAAATTTAATCCATGTTTTTTACCCATATTTCTCTCTGAGTTTTAACATTTGGGGACTGGCACCTTTCTGCCCTTGAAGAAAGCTGCAATGCCAAGTGATCAGCCCTGAATACATACATACAAGTAGAATTATACAAACTGAGCAGGTTGCATTATTGTAATTATATGTAATATATTATTTATTTAATGTATATAATTATATTATGTATAATTGTATTATAAATATATATATATATATATGATGGCAATAACAATGAAAAAGGAGTATGCAAATTTGAAGAGTAGAGAGGGCATATGGGAAGCTTTTGAAGGCGGTAAGGGAAGGGAGAAATGGTGTAATAATATCAAAAATATTTAATTCAAATCTTTTTTAAATTTTAATTTTTTTAATTTTACATATCAGCCATGGATTCCCCCTCCCGCAACCCCCCCCCCCCCCCCCCTCCCCCCCAACCCACACCCCATTCCCATCTCCTCCATGGCAAAGACTCCCCTGAGGATTGAGCTCAACTTGGTGGATTCAGTCCAGGCAGGTCCAGTCCCCTCCTCCCAGGCTGAGCCAAGTGTCCTATATAAGCCCCAGGTTCCAAACAGACAACTCAGGCACTGAGGACAGGTTCCGGTCCCACTGTCTGGATGCCTCCCAAACAGATCAAGCTAATCAACTGTCTCACTTATCCAGAAGGACTGATCCAGTTGAGGGCTCCTCAGCCATTAGTTCATAGTTCATGTGTTTCCATTCGTTTGGCTATTTGTCCCTGTGCTTTTTCCAACGTTGGTCTCAACAATTCTCGCTCATACAAACTGTCCTCTTTCTCGCCAATTGGACTCCTGGAGCTCCACCTGGGGTCTGGACGTGGATCTCTGCATCTGGTTCCCTCAGTCATTGGATGAGGTTTCTAGCACGAAAATTAGGGTGTTTGGCCATCCTATCACCAGAGTAGGTCAGTTCAGGCTGTCTCTCAACCATTGCCAGTAGTCTATTGTGGAGGTATCCTTGTGGATTTCTGTGGACCTCTCTAGCACCCTGCTTCTTCCTATTCTCATGTGGTCTCCATTTACCATGGTCTCTTATTCCTTGTTCTCCCCCTCTGTTCTTGATCCAGCTGGGATCCCCCACTCCCACAAGCTCTCTTTCCCTTGACACTTGCCCTTCATTACCCCCACTCACATCCATGTTGTTCATGTAGATCTCATCCATTTCTCTGTCATTGGGTGATCCTTGTGTCTTTCCCGGGGTCCTGCTCTCTAGGTAGCCTCCCTGGAGTTGTGAGTAACAGTCCAGTCATCCCTGCTTTACATCTAGTATTATTCTCCCATGAGTGAGTACATACCATGTTTGTCTTTCTCAGTCTGGGTTACCTCATTCAGGATGGTTTTATCTAGATCCATCCATTTGCCTGCAAACCTCATGATGTCATTGTTTTTCTCTGCTGAGTAGTATTCTGCTGAGTATATGTACCATATTTTATTTATCCATTCTTCAGTTGAAGGGCATCTAGGTTGTTTCCAGGTTCTGGCTATTACAAACAATGCTGATATGAACATAGTTGAGCAAGTGCCCTTGTGGTATGATTGAGCATTCCTTGGGTATATGCCCAAGAGTGGTATAGGTGGATCTTGGGGGAGATTGATTCCCAATTTGCTAAGAAAGCACCATATTGGTTTCCAAAGTGGTTGTACAAGCTTGCATTCCCACTAGCATTGGAGGAGAGTTCCCCTAGCTCCACATCCTCTCCAGCATAAGGTGTCTTCAGCGTTTTTGATCTTAGCCATTCTGACAGGTATAAGGTGGTATCTCAGAGTCATTTTGATTTGCATTTCCCTGATGATTAGGGATGTTGAGCAATTCCTTAAATGTCTTTCAGCCATTTGAGTTTCCTTTGTTGAGAATTCTCTGTTTAGTTCTATAGCCCATTTCTTAATTGGACTGTTGGGCATTTTGATATCTAATTTCTTGAGTTCTTTATATATTTTGGATATCAGTCCTCTGTCAGATGTGGGGTTGGTGAAGACCTTTTCCCATTCTGTAGGCTGTTGCTTTGCCTTGTTGACCGTATCCTTTGCTCTACAAAAGCTTCTCAGTTTCAAGAGGTCCCATTGATTGATTTTTCTCTCTCAGTGTCTGTGCTACTGGTGTTATATTTAGGGAGTGATCTCCTATGCCAATGCATTCAAGACTGCTTCCTACTTTCTCTTCTGGCAGGTTCAGAGTAGCTGGATTTATGTTGAGGTCTTTGATCCACTTGGACTTAGTTTTGTGCACGGTGACAGATATGGATCTATTTGCAGCCTTCTACACGTTTACATCCAGGTATGCCAGCACCATTTGTTGAAGATGCTTTCTTTTTTCTATTGTATAGTTTTGGCTTCTTTGTCAAAAATTATATGTTCATGGGTGTGCGGATTAATGTCAGGGTCTTCAATTCGATTCCATTTGTCTACATGTCGGTTTTTATGCTGGTACCAAGCTGTTTTTTATTACTGTAGCTCTATAGTAGAGCTTGAGGTCAGGGATCGTGATGCCTCCAAAGGTTGTTTTATTGTACAGGATTCTTTTGGCTATCCTGGGTTTTTTGTTTTTCCATATGAAGTTGAGTATTATTCTTTCCAGGTCTGTAAAGAATTGTGTTGGTATTTTGATGGGGATTGCATTGAATCTGTAGATTGCTTTTGGTAAGATTGTCATTTTTACTATGTTAATCCTGCCTATCTTTCCATTTTCTGACGTCTTCAATTTCTTTTTTCAGGGACTTAAAATTCTTGTCATATAGGTCCTTCACTTGCTTGGTTAGTGTTACCCCAAGGTATTTTATATCATTTGTGGCTATTGTAAAGGGTGATGTATCTCTGATCCTTCTCAGACTATTTTTCAATTGTATATAGGATGGCTACTGATTTTTTTGAGTTGAACTTGTATCCTGCTATGTTGCTGAAGGTGTTTATAAGCTGTATCAGTTCCTTGGTTGAATCTTAGGGGTCACTCAAGTATACTATCATGTCAGTTGCAAATAGGAAAACCTTGACTTCTTCCTTTCCAATTTGTATACCCTTAATCTCCTTATGTTGTCTTATTGCTCTGGTTAGAACTTCAAGTACTATATTGAATAAGCATGGGGAGAGCAGACAGCCTTGCCTCGTTCCTGATTTTAGTGGAATCACTTTGAGTTTCTCTCCATTTAATTGATGTTGGCTGTTGGCTTGCTGTAAATTGTCTTTATTATGTTCAGGTATGTTCCCTGTATTCCTGATCGCTCCAAGACCTTTATCATGAAGGAGTGTTGGATTTTGTCAAATGCCTTTTCTGCATCTAGTGAGATGATCATGTGGTTTTTTTCTTTGAGTTTGTTTATATGGTGTATTACATTGACGGACTTTCGTATGTTGAACCACCCTTGCATCCCTGGGATGAAGCCTACTTGATCATGGTGGAAAATTGTTTTGATGTGTTCTTGGAGTCTGTTTGCCAGTATTTTATTGAGTATTTTTGCATCAATGTTCATGAGGGAGATCGGTGTGTAGTTCTCTTTCTTTGTTGTATCCTTGTTTGGTTTAGGAATCAGGGTAATTGTAGTCTCATAGAAGGAGTTTGGTAATGTTCCTTCTGTTTCTATTGTGTGGAACAATTTAAAGAGTATTGGTATTAACTCTTCTTTGAAGATCTGGTAGAATTCTGCACTGAAACCACCTGGTCCTGGGCTTTTTTTGTTTGTTTGTTTTGTTTTGTTTTGGTTGGGAGACTTTTAATGACTGATTCTATTTCCGTAAGGGTTATTGAACTATTTAAATAGTTTATCTGGTCTTGATTTAACTTAGCTATGTTGTACCTATCCAGAAAATTATCCATTTCTTTTAGATTTTCCAGTTTTGTGGAGTAGAGGTTTTTGAAGTATAACCTGATAATTCTCTGGATTTCCTCATTGTCTGTTGTTATGTCCCCCTTTTCATTTCTGATTTTGTCAATTTGGATGCTCTCTCTCTCTCTGTGTTTTGGTTATTTTGGATAAGGGCTTGTCTATCTTGTTTATTTTCTCAAAGAACCAACTCTTTGTTTCATTAATTTTTTTGTATTGTTCTCTTTGTTTCTATTTTATTGATTTCAGCTCTCAATTTGATGATTTTCTGGCTTCTATTCTTCCTGGGAGACTTTGCTTCTTCTTGTTCTAGAGCTTTCAGGTGTTCTGTTAAGTCACTAAGAGAAGTGAGATTTCTCCAACTTCTTTATGTGTGCATTTAGTGCTATGAATTTCCCTCTTAGTACTGCTTTCATAGTGTCCCATAAGTTTGGGTATGTGGTGTCTTCATTTTCATTGATCTCTAGGAAGTCTTTAATTTCTTTCTTTATGTCTTCCTTAACCCATTGGTGATTCAGTTGAGCATTATTCAGTTTCCATGAGATTGTAGGTTTTCTGTAGTTTTTGTTGTTGTTGAAATCTAACTTTAAACCATGGTGGTCTGAAAGAATGCAGGAGGTTATTCCAATTGTTTTGTATCTGTTGAGATTTGCTTTGTGGCCAAGTATGTGGTCGATTTTAGAGAAGGTTCCATGGGGTGCTGAGAAGAAGGTATATTCTTTTTTGTTAGGATGGAATGTTCTGTATATATCAATTAAGTCCATTTGAGTCATAGCATCAGTTAAGTCCTTTATTTCTCTGTTAAGTTTCATTTTGAGAGATCTGTCCAGTGGTGAAAGTGGGGTGTTGAAGTCTCCCACTATTAATGTGTGGGGTTTTATATGTAGTTTAAGCTTTAATAATGTTACTTTTACATATGTAGGTGCCCTTGTGTTTGGGGCATAAATGTTCAGAATTGAAACTTCATCTTGGTGGATCTTTCCTGTGATGAGTATGTAATGCCCTTCTTGATCTCTTTTGATTGATTTTAGTTTGAAGTTATTTTGCTGGATATTAGGATGGTTTGCTTCTTAAGACCATTTGATTGGAAAGTCTTTTCCCAGCCTTTTATTCTTAGGTAGTGTCTATCTTTGAATTTGAGGTGTGTTTCTTGAATGCAGCATAAAGATGGGTCCTGCTTTTGTATCCATTCTGTAAGCCTGTGTCTTTTTATAGGTGAATTAAGTCCATTGATATTAAGGGATATTAATGACCAGTGATTTTCATTCCTGTTATTTTTTGGTGGTAGTGTGTGTGTACCTCTCTTCTTTGGTGTTTACTGCTGTGGCATTATCTATTGCCTGTGTTTTTGAGGGTGTATCTGACTTCCTTAGTTTGGAATTTTCCTTCTAGTGCTTTCTGTAGGGCTGGGTTTGTGGATAAGTATTGTTTAAATCTGGCCTTGTCTTGGAATGTCTTGTTCACTCCGTCTATGATGATTGAAATTTTGCTGGGTATATTAGTCTAGGCTGGCATCCATGGTCTCTTAGTGTCTGCATTACATCTGTCCAGGTCCTTCTGGCTTTCAAAGTCTCCATTGAGAAATCCGGTGTTATTCTGATGGGTTTGCCTTTATAAGTCACTTGGCCTTTTTCCTTTGCTGCTCTTAATATTTTTTCTTTATTCTGTATGTTTAGTTGTTTAATTATTATGTGGCAAGGGGACTTTTGGGGGGTCTAGT
This sequence comes from Peromyscus attwateri, assembly GCA_902168425.1. Classification (NCBI taxonomy): domain Eukaryota; kingdom Metazoa; phylum Chordata; class Mammalia; order Rodentia; family Cricetidae; genus Peromyscus; species Peromyscus attwateri. The sequence goes on from CABHPP010114216.1 coordinate 13,000, forward strand.
CTGTTTGATGTTCTATAGGCTTCTTGTATCTTCATAGGCATTTCCTTCTTTAAGTTGGGAAAGTTTTCTTCTATGATCTTGTTGAATATATTTTCTGTGCCTTTGAGTTGGTATTCTTCTCCTTCCTCTCTCCCTATTATTCGTAGGTTTGGTCTTTTCATGGTGTCCAAATTTCTTGGACATTTTGGGTCATGACTTTGTTGGCTTTAGTGTTTTCTTTGACTGATGAATCTATTTCTTCTACTGTATCTTCAACGCCAGAGATCCTCTCTTCCATCCCTTGCACTCTGTTGGTTATACTTGCATCTGAAGTTCCAGTTTGTTTACTCAGATTTTCTATTTCCAGCATTCCCTCTGTTTGTGTCTTCTTCATTTTTCCTATTTCCCTTTTCAGGTCTTGAACTGTTTCCTTCATCAGTTTCATTGCTTTTTCATGATTTTCTTTCAGGGATTTATTATTTTCTTCTGTTTTACTTTCCTGTCCTCTAGTTTTTTATAGTGTTCTTCCCATTTTGTGTTTGTCTTTTCCTCAATTTCATTTGTGATTTCTTCTATATAAGGCTCTAGCCTCTTCATGATGTTGTTCATAAGGTTGCTTTCTTCTGCTTCTTCCATTTTGTGTTCAGGTCTAGCTGTTGGAGAAGGGCTAGGTTCTGGTGATGTTGTACTGCTCTTCATTTTGTTGTATGTACTTCTGCCTTTACATCTGCCCATCTCCTTGTGGATTCGTTCTTGGTCTTATCAGTTCTCTTGGTCCAGACAGAGCTGACAGATTCAGAAAGCCTCTCTCTCTTGTCCAGATGGGAGCTCCGGGGCAGGAAGGGAGCTGGGTGCTGGTCTCTAAGTCTCAGGAAGTGGCTGGGGTCTTGGGCAGATGGGCATGGGGGCAGGGCGTGGAGATTTCAGGGTCTGCCGGGGGTCTTGGAGAAGGTGAACCTTCCCGGTGGGGGTGGAGGGGATTCTGCCCAATGGTCAGAACCTGGGGCCAAGTTGGGCAGGTCTTCCCTGGAATGGCTGGTGCCCAGGGATGGGATCTAGGGGCAGACCTCTCTGGGTCTGAGCCCAGGCACTCACCTCTTGTTCAGATGGGAGGTCTGGGGCTTTAATTCAAATCTTAAACAATAAAAATGAAGCAATGGCTTTGCTTCAACAGACACCCTACAGTATCCTGAGCATTCACGCAGACAGAAAACTGGCAGTGTGGCTGCCTTTCCACCCTGTCAGCACCAGAAGCCAGGTACTGACTCCATGACTGCAGGGGAAACCCCTAACATACCGCCCTCTCTTGGCCCTGTGCCCCTCATTTGTAAGAATCTAAGAAGGTTCAGTTCAGAGCTCACATTATGTCTTCCCTGTCTGTATTTTGTCTGATTGTGTTTAGATGCAGTGTTTCCAAACTTAAAACTAGGCAGAAGTAGTTTATATTCTCTCACAATATAATTTTTAAGAATATGAGTTTCTAAAGTATTTATAAATAAAATGATTTGGTGCCTTAGATTTGCTTAAAATGACCCAGTTGAGATGATATCAGATACTGTGAAGGGCCATCAAGCAAGATCGGCTTATGGTAGGAATTTAAACCAGGTAATGAGTACATGGGGAATGTATTATACTATCTCTATTTTTATGTAAGTTTGAAATTTGTATAACAAAATATATCAACTTTTAACAAAAATGAGATTTCTGCCTGACACCCTCTCTTATAAGAAAACAGATTAGAATTCATCTTGATGTAAAGTAAAACTCTGCTCTAGTAGTGGTAGAGATCCACCTGCTATTGCAATGCAGTGTTTATTATGCCATACTCTTGGCAGTGCAGTGTTTACTACACCAAGTTGTTTGCAGTGCAGTGTTTACTATAGTAAGTTGTTTGCAGTGTTTATTACACCATGCTCTTGACAGTTCAGTGTTTATTATACTATGCTGTTGGCAGTGCAGTGTTTATTACACTATGTTGTTGGCAGCATACTGTTTATTATACCATGCTGTTGTCAGCTTCTAATTCTCTTGCCCCCCTGGTATAAGTGAGAAAAGTTTTATCTTTCTTGGTAACTAAGCATTTTGAACAAAGACAAGTTTTTTTGTCTATAAATACTGAAAGACTGGATTGATAAACATAATCTTCAATTTGCTTTTAAATGTCTTTAAAGGCAACAAAAGGTTTTCCAAAGTGTTTTAATGTATATTTTCATGTAAATTTAACTAAATTTTTATGTTTTCATATAATTTCAATCAAAATGTATGAAGTGTGACTTCTAAATTGTCAAACCAAAAAGAAAATATTTCTTGAAATGCAATGCACAGTAGTACAACTATCTGGTGGGGGCTGGGTGGCAAAGACACAGGAACACTCAATGCATTTTTCCACTCAAAATTATATATCTTTTAAATCCACTCCTGCTGCAGCCTAAAAAGGCCAAGTTCAAGCACACCATGCATACATGCCTTGCAGCATGTCACAGGAGATGCTTCTGTGTCTGCTGTCTGTGGTGTGTCAGCAGCCTATAAATAATTTGAGCTCAGCCTCCTCCCTTTTGTCTTTAGCCTCCACTCCCACATTGTCATTAATTACTAACAAAGAATTTACAAGACTTTACACTAAATTCAGGTCTCAATGTTTATTTTATACCTAGAGTGCCCACTATCAGTCTGTGGCTTTCATTTTTGTATGCTTTAATGTTTGATCCAACCCACTTACTCATTAATAAATTCTAGACTGCTATGGCCAAGTTTGTTTTCCTCCTCACTGTATTCTCTTATGTACTGGCTAGTTTTAGGCCAACTTGACACATTAGAGTCATTAGGAAGGAGCAAGCCCCACTTAAGAAAATGTCTCCCTGGGAGCTTGTCAGTTCATCTGTCTCTGACATGTTCGTTTCTTCTCTAAGTAGCATTAGTGAAAACTTTAGCATGTTTCTGTAGTCAGCATGAGTCTTTACATATTCTAAGTGTCCTGTCCCTTAGCCAGGCTCCTTCTACTTTTCTGTCTCTTACTCCCATCATTTAACTCTGAAAGCATGGGCTCCATGACCAACCCTGATCATGTTCAGGAATGTCTATATTTAGACTCATTTAAGAATCTGCCTTGACTTCTGGACATGTTGGTTGAAGTGGGGATGGGTAGTTACCTTCTTTGCTAAGCTCATGTTTATTGGTTACTATTCTGTTGTAATAAAAGTTCATAAACATGAAATCATAAAAAAAGAAAATGCCTCCATAAGATAGGGCTATGGGCAACCATGTAGGACATTTTATTAATTAGTGATTGATAGGGAGGACCCAGTCCTTTGTGGGTGGTCCCATCCCTGAGCTGATGTTCCTGGTTCTATAAAAAAAGCAGGGTGAGAAAGCCATGGGGAGCAAGCCAGTAAGCAGCACCCAACCCTCCATGGCCTCTGTATCAGCTCCTGCCTCCAGGTTCCTGTCCTGCTTGAGTTCCTGCCCTCACTGCTTTTGATAATGAACTGTTATATTGAGCTGAAAGTGAAAAAATCCTTTCCTCCCCAGGTTGCTTTGGTCATGATGTTTCCTCGCAGCATAGTAACCCTAAGACATCTTATATTGCTGATTGGTTAGTCACAGGGTATGTGTGTGCGTATAGTGACTAAGCAAAAGAACAGTGTCGAACATCTGAATTATCATAAGGATTAGTTCTTTCATCTTGCCCAAGTCATTTAGTGTTATGTTGAATGAAGATAGGTGTCTGCTAAAGGTCCACAGACTGATCTTTGTCACCAGGGTGATGCTGTTGCTAGGTGATAGACCTTTAGGGGTGGATCTTATAGGAAGTCCTTATGTCTTATAGGACATATCCTTAATGAAGATTCTGGAATCTCCCTCTCCCTTCCTGACTCCCACCTCTTCCTCTTCTTTATTCCCCTTTCCCTCTCTCCCTTTCTTTCCAATATGTATTCCAATTTGAAATGTAATCACTTGCTTTCAAAATTCATTTCCATCTTTGACCTATGAAATGATGCTATAAAAAAGAATTCCTGTTTTATACTACTATATGGACTTTGTAGTCCAAAACTTAGAGCTAAATAAAACTTTTCTCTTTTTAAGACAATTGCCTGTGGTACTTAGTCATAGTAATACAAAGATAACTAATGTATTTCATTTGCTTTATTCAAAAATTCTATATTTCCTACCATTCAAAATTTTAACAATGGCAACATTTTAAAATGTTTTACAAGAGCAATTTTATAGGAAATATAAAAGTTTCCTTTATGCTTTTTCTTCACTCACAAAAAAAATGTCTATTTCTGAAGATTTCAGCTAGCATGCTATTTTGAACCATGTCACATTTTGCTTGAGGTAGCCAACTCTTATTTAAAAGCCTTTACTTCCTTATACAAATTGAATTCTTCTATGAGAAATTTTAACTAAACACTTTTCTCATGTGAGTAATTCTTCACACTGCTCCATGAATCTATGCTGTGTGGAAATACAGTCCAGGACTAGTCCATTACAGCAAAAAGTCACAATGATGATTTACCTATGGCTAGTATCATAATGATGTAGGGATATCAGAGAGACTTTTTATTTATTCATTGACAATTTCATACCTATATTTGTTGGTTTTGAGGCATTTAATCCCCATTACATTCTCTTACCCACTCTTCCTCTGAAAACCTTCTTTCCAACAAGCCTCCTCCTACTTTGATGTCTGTTCTTGCCCTCCCTCCTCCCTCCCTCCCTCCCCCTTCCTTCCTTCCTTCTTTCTTTCTCTTCTTTCTTTCTTTCTTTCTTTCTTTATCTTCAAGTTTGAGGCTGCCCACGTGAGCATATTGGGTGTGGGGTGGGTGTGAGAGTTACCTCCTGGAATATAGGCAACTAATCAGTGGCTATCCCACTTAAGAAAATCATTCCCTCAGAATCCACTACCCACCCATAGTCACACCATGAATGAGTACCTTAAGAGGCCCTCATTCATGCATCAGAAAATAGTAACAAGTCTAGTCTTCTGTAGATCTTACACAGGTAATCATGGCTTTGGTGAGTTTAGAATACAATGAGAATGTCATTCCCAGAAAATTTTTGTGGCACTCTTCCCCATTCTCTTGCTCTTAAATTCTTTCCATCCCATGTTCACAATGTTCCCTGAGCCTTGCTGGGGGTGATGTACATGACTTGTTTCAAGCCAAATACCCTACTATCACTTATTCTCCACAATTTGACTACCCATGATCTCTGCCTTAACTGCCCCACGCTGCAGAAAAAAAAAAAAGTTTATCTTATGATGTTTGAGAGACACCAATTTGACATCATGTTCATTTAGCACAGCAGAGAGTTCTCTGTTGGGGCCTAAGACCTCTCCAGCTACAGATTCCTGGGCAGATTTACAGTACAAGGCATCAGTTTTCTTTTGTGGAATGGGCATCAAACCCAATTAGAAAAGATTGGCTGTTGTCATAGCGTCATGCACGAGTAGGCGTGTTTTGCCAAGGAGGTTATTTTTATCAATTGCTATTTGAATGAAATAATAGTACAGCCAATAATTAATTTTTAAAAACCATTTTGTTAAAGGTAACATTCTAGTTATATATAAAAATGGGCTTGTTGAAAAAAGAAAGAAGCCAGGCTGTGTTGGCGCACGCCTTTAATCCCAGCACTCGGGAGGCAGAGGCAGGCGGATCTTTGTGAGTTCAAGGTCCGCTTGGGCTACAGACTGAGTTCCAGGAAAAGCACAAAGCTATACAGAGACTGTCTTGAAAAAAAGAAAAAAAAATGACTCAAAGTCTGGTGTGGTGGCATACAATTTTACTTCCAGTCTTCTGACTGAGGATCACAAGTTCTGGGCAATACTGCAAGAGTCTTGCTCCCTTCTATCCATTGATGGTTACATCACAAAGCACAGAACTTGATGGATGCTGTACATTATAACTACTAGTAAGAATATATTTGAGAAAAAGAAAATAATCAAACAAATATAGGAAGTAGAAATCCAAAACTTTAGGATTTGGAGTACTTTGTTCATGGTCTACCCAATTCATCTAATTTTACAATTGTAGAAATGAAAATTATTTTGATTGTGTTAAATACTATAATATTCTTCCTAAAGCAACTACAGGGAAGAAGCAAAGTAGAGAAACAAACCAAAAGAAGAGGAAAAGACTGCTGCTTACTTTCTGAGGACAATGGTGAGGGGTGTCTGGCCTTGGATTCTAACGGTGTTTCTTTCTGGTGTTTTGACAGATGAATCTTGTCTTCCCCTTGGCTGGGTGTTGCAGACATTCCCATTGGGTTTTCTCTGCCAACTGAAATTAAGATATTTAAAAATTGAAAGACACTATCGTTTCAAAATCCCAATTTCTTCTCAGAATGTTCACCATATGCTCAGCATCAAGTCTAAGTTTTCCCATTGTTTGCATTTGCCTATTAAGATCATTTCACTCCTATCACACAGTTCCCAGAAAATGACTTTTCATTCTTACCAGCAGGCTATGCATAAATGGCATTCCTATAAAGCCTATTCACTGTTCCTGTATTCCAAGCAACAAGCAACAGCTTAACATCTCAATACGAATCAAAAGACTTATTCAAGATATTTCCCTTACAGATTCTAAATGGGAGCTACTTGAGTAATCTGCTGTTTTGCCTTCCTCAAAGAAAAAAACTGAGCAAAGCATCATTCAAACAGAACTTCATGAAATCTTACCAGAATATCTAACCAGAGAAATATATACATATCTATGAATAAAAAAGGAACTAGCTACTTTTCTGTCATCTATAAAAAAAAAAAAAAGCAAGTAGTTTGGGAGGCTGCTTCAAAAATAGGTATCTCCAGCTTCGTTGAATAATGTCTATTTAAGCTGTCTATTCACAAGTATTACTTATGTTTAGAACTTCAAAATTAAGCTGTGTTTGTTCTTTAAGATCAAGCATAAGAAAGGTGATAACTCTTAAATGACAGTCATTTAGACTATGGATGTCAAGTTTTAGAGAGTGCATTGCAACATTTATATAGATGCCTGACTATGTAAGATTATAAACTGTAATACTACAACTTCACTCAAAAACTCAGATGACTCATAAAATTAGACAGCATGAAAACCTCCTAGGTGTGGAGTGAGTGATACTTAATGACATGAATGATGCACAGACATCAGTATACTGGTGTCTGAAGAACTGCCCGGGACATTGTGCCTTAATTATATCCTGCAAGGGTTATAAGGTGTAAATCCAGGATAATGAGATTTTCAACACCAAGTCCTATGAAGCATTGGTTTTTCCATCATGTCTACTTATAGCATAGTGTTTAAGCACTGGAGATGGATGACAATAAAGGAATTCAAAATAAAAAGGAAAGTTGACTAGACTTCTACACGTTCACTGGGTAAAGATTGCTAAACATAACTTAGGGTCCATTTGCCTACGAATAAAACAAATATCTGGAATTAAGAGGGAATATGAACCAATCTTCTAGTTACTGTCATAATCTTAGAAAAAAGGAAGTACATAAGACATGGCTTTGGTATTTGTGGGGTTACAGCCGAGAGGGGGACACACTTAAACCATGACCTCTCATACATATCGAGAGTGCTTCACAAGACCTATGCAAAAGGTATTCAGGAATATAATGAAGAAACTAACATCCCAGTCCAGAGACAAACACAGAAGGGGCTGCACACAGGATCAGCACAGATATGACTATGAAATAAGAAATAATGTCTCCAGTCTCTGTACCTTCCTTGTAATAATTTCTCAAGGTTCCACCTGGGACTCTCCAATGGGTTGATGACATCTTTTTCTATGGAAAATATGTTTTCTGTAAATGCAAGAGCAAGGAAGCTCCTGTTTCTCTATGCAGAGGGAGCAGGTGACTCACAGAAGGTGGTTCACACTCCAAGTACTAAAGTAGCCCTCTGATAACACTCTGGATTAGAGCCTATACTACCAGTGTGTTCTCTTATCTAGTTCACAATTGCCAATGGAGTGTGCGGGGCTATGGATATAGCTCAAATGGTAGAGTGCTTTCCTCACATACACAAAGCCCTAGGTTTCAGACCTAGTACCCCATAAAACTGAGCATTGTGGTATATGTGTCCAATCCTAGCACTTGGAAAGAGGAGACAGGAAGACCAGTAGTTCAAAGGTCATCCTTGGTTATTTGGGGATATAGTGAGTTTGAGAATAGCCTAGATATATCAGACACTGTCTCAAAAAATTAATTAATTAAAATTAAAATTTAAAAACTAAAATTTAAAAAAATCAAAAGTTGAATGTGAAAACTTATTAGCAGCAATGTAAAATGATAATTGTAACAATAATAAAACTGTAATTTTCCTTATAGAAAATTAGGCCGGGCGTTGGTGGCGCACGCCTTTAATCCCAGCACTCGGGAGGCAGAGCCAGGCGGATCTCTGTGAGTTCGAGGCCAGCCTGGGCTACCAAGTGAGCTCCAGGAAAGGCGCAAAGCTACACAGAGAAACCCTGTCTCGAAAAAACCCCCCCAAAAAAAGAAAAAGAAAATTAATCATTCACATCTGATGGTATCATTATACGCATAATGTCAGCTATGTCAAGACTCCACCAGACTCTACAAAGTCAATTAGTAAAAATATTTTGTTTTATATTTAAAAAAATAAAAAAACAAACAACTACAATAATGAATTTCTGTCACATTTTGTAAGTGAGATTATTGTACACATCATCTGATGAATTGGCTACTATTGTACTTAGATTTTATATGTAATATTATTTTTAGATTTTTTTTCAAAAATCAAGCAAAAATGAACTTTCTAAACACATTTTACAACAACAAATATCTATAAGACTTAGTAGGGACATGGAGGCCTTTGTGCTTACAGACATGCACTAAGGGAGCTTGGAATGTTAAGCACACAGGGTTGTTTCTTCAAGAGAAGGAACCCAAACCTGTTCTCCTACCCACAGGGCTGGAGCAGACATGCTTTCTAGCCTGGTGACCTTTCTGCTATTTGTGTGACTGGAATTTTCTGGTACTGGATCTTCCCCCAGACTCTTATGTTAAATTCATTTTTCTCAGTCCAACTATAGAACCTATCTTTTGGACTTTACAAAGAGTTTTGATGTCACATCTGATCTGTTTTTAGCTTACTTTCTTGTTGAGATTTATGTATGCTTTGTTGTGTATGCAAGACTGAGGTAACCATCATCAAAATAGTTTTCACCAAACCATGCTATGCTTAAATATGACTAAAATAAACTATTTGAGGTAAGACTCCCAAAGTTTGAACATACATCAACTGCTGAGTCATATTGAGTTGAACTTCCTTCTTGCCTCCTGTGGCTCATCACTTTGCTGGCTGTGAATGTCACAAAGACCCTCAAAGACTTAAACCTGAAATCCTTTTTTTGAAACTATTATTATTGTTGTTGTTGTTGTTGTTGTTGTTTATCAGTGTGTGTGTATATGATGTGTATGTATATGGGCATACACATGTCATGGCACAAATGTGGAGTGAAAGGACAATTTTCTGCATTGTCTTGTAGTTGGTTGTTTTTACTCTTTAGTATTTGGGAGGTCCACCATCCAGCTCCCAAATAAATCACATGGAGGCTTATTCTTACTTAAGAATGCCCAGTCTTAGCTTAGCTTGTTGCTTGTCAATTTTTCTTAAACTAATGTGGTGATATTTTATCTGTGTCTCCCAATAAAGTTTATCTTATGGTAAGAGGAAAAACCAGCCACTATTGTAAACATAGAAGTCAGGAAATGGTAGCACATGCCTTTAATCCTAGGATTCCGGAGGTGGAGATTCATCTGGATCTCTGCGAGTTCAAGGCCACACTGGGAACAGAGCCAGGTGTGGTGGTATATACCTTTAATCCCAGCACTAACCATAAAGGTCTGGAGGTCTGTACAGACAGACAGGAAGTGACAGAGCTGGGCAGGAAGAGGAAGTGAGTTGGCAGAACAGAAAGGTATATTGGTGTGGGCATACAGGAAGTAGCTCTCTTTGGAAGCTGCAGAGTTGGTGAGGTGAGGTTAGCTGTGGCTTTTCCTATTCCTCTGATCTGTTAGGTTTTAACCCTGATATCTGGCTTTGGGTTTTTATTTAATAAGACCTTTTAAGATTCATTTTACAAACTATCTGTCTACGTTTGGCCTCTGGGCTTTTACCTTTCTCTATTTCCGTATATCTTTTCTTTCCTTCTTATTCTATGTCTGGCTGTGTGGCTGACCCCGTCTTTTCCCACTCTTTGATCTTCACCTCACAGATTTCTCCTTCTATTTACTCTTTCTGCCTGCCAGCCCTCCCTATCCTTTCTCCTGCCTCACTATTGGCCATTCAGCTCTTTATTAGATCATCAGGTGTTTTAGATAGGCAAAGTAACACAGCTTCACAGAATTAAACAAATGCAACATAAAAGAATGTAACACATCTTTGTATCATTAAACAAATGTTCTACAGCATAAACAAATGTAACACATCTTAAAATAATATTCCACAACATTGTTTCTTTCCTTCAACCTTTACATGGGTTCCAGGAATTGAACTCAATTCATCAGACTTGTACATAAAGCACCTTTATCCACTGAGTGATCTCGATGAACATAAGAAGTTCTTACTGTAACAAAAATGTAGTATCTAACCCATATGTTTAGTTCTATGTCTTTTCAGGTTATTGAGCTACTGTCTGTTGACTTTTTTTTATAAGGAGTGTAGCTCACACCATACTACCTGGCCAGACTTAGAACAAGAAAGGGCAAATTTATGTGCATGAATGAAGCCTGTGTCCTAAAGCTTTGAATGGGTTTACTCTGCCTTCAGTATTCTATACGAGTAGGACACTGAAGCTGATGAAAAGTATAACACGAATCTTAAAAGGGCTTATAATAATAATAAAAAAAGCCTCAGAGCCAGATATTGGGGTGAAAGCTGAAAATTCAGAGAAACAGAACAGCCAGTTACTAGCTTACCTCTAGGAAATCCTCAGCCTCAAGAGAGCGAGTTCCTGTTTCCACAGTGAGTTTCTGTGTCCTGCCATATTACTTCCTTGGATTAAAGGTGTATGTCACCACTGCCTGGTTCTGTGTCTCTCATATAGCCCAGTGTGGCCTTGAACTCACAGAGATCCAGACAGATTAAAGGTGTAATAGGACTAAAGGTGTGTGCCACCACTGCCTAACCTCTATGTCTAATTTAGTGGCTGGTCTGTTCTCTCATCCCCAGGTAAGCTTTATTGGGGTACACAATATATCACCACAGAAAGGTTCAAGTTCTAAGGATCTTGTAACCCCACACAGAGGGAGGTTTCGTTACTTGGGTTTGTAAGTGTAGGTATTACCTGGAGTAATAGGAATGAATGAGATTCCCAAATAACCCATGTATCTGGATAACAGATAGAGAACCTCTTGCCCAGTTCAGCATAATAAATGCTCATATAAATTTGAGTACTTTCAATTTCTCTTATATATGAGATTCATATGTTCTGAGTAAAATTCATGAAAGAAGATGAAGAAGTTTTGCTATACAAACTGTCTATCACAGCTAAATGATAGTGGGAAATGGTTTTATTATAAATTCTCTATTTTCAATAATTAAATCAAATCTCAACCAAATTATACATGAAGAAATCAAGTTACAGAGAAATAATGTGATTTGCCCAAAATAATTAGAAGACATGATGAAATACTATTTCTTGCCTTCCAGAAATCTATCAACTGTTTAAATTATAAAAGACACACTGGGAAATATTTTCTTCAATAACTATAACAGCAAACACTTGTAGAGCACTCATGGAGTGTCAGACACCCTTAGATGTTAGTTCACGTGGTTCTTACACTAGTTCTGTGTTAAGGTATTCTTGTCTTTGTTTCATAGAAGAGAGGCATGAGGTCCAATAGCTGTGTGGACACAACGCTGTCAAGAGACCATCTGGGGTCTGGACATTGACAGCTTGCCCTCCCAGCCCACATGCTAAAACATCACCTCCCAAAGTTCTTGCTGTTTGGAGGCAGATCCCATCCATTAGAATGCCCTTGCCTTACAGGAGTATGCAACCTCTCTGTTCTCTTCCTACCACTCTCTCCTCTCCACCCAAGCTCCTTATTGGGCACATTCTACTCTGAATTTCAAAAAATAGTGTGAAAAAGCTTGTGTTGTAAAAATAAGTTGTTGACTTGGACTGTGTTGAAATACAAATAATTCAAGACTCAACAATTTCAAAGTTTTGGTATTTTTTGCTTCTTCCTTGGAGAAGATTCAATCTACCAACCATATTTACATAGTTCAGATTCTGTAAGACTCGTATTATTCTAAAATTATAAAGATTACTAAGGTAATTACTGAAAAAAGTTTTAATAAACACTCTATCATCCCCACAAAACCTTGTGATAGCTTTCTGGGGGAGAATTGTTTTTATTGTGGTACTTTGGAAAAGGAACACTGTGCCAGTGAGCTGTCTCCCACTCCAATCCAGAAGAGTTTTTAAGCATTTTCTACATCACTATTGAAGGATCCTTTTGAAGGACCAAAGGAAGATCACCAATAACTCCCATCTCAAATACAAATATTTTCATATGATTCATTTACGGAAAATACACACACTTGCAATTTCAAATGTTCATGGATTCAAGCAAAAAAAAAAAATCTTACCATAGTATAATGTTACTATTCTTACGTACATATGACAAAGCAGAATCTGAGATGTTTAATTAGGCACATATTGCTAGCACATAAAAATAAAACCCAGGCATGATACGCCATTGAGTGACTGTTACAATATTTGCTCATTCAACGAATACAGCATTCACCTGGTCTGAACCAAGCACTGTGCTGCATCTGCAGATGCTGTGGGGTGGGGTCAAGTGCTACCTTTAAGTGTCAGTGTTCAGAGAAGCCAGCTAATGCCAGAGCAGGGAAACAAAGGAGTGACAGGGTAAGTTACAGATGAGTACCCACTCCTGTGCTTTCCTGGCCTGATAGGTAACTCAGCAATTCTCAGAAAAGTGAAGTGGGCTGAGAATGAATATCTGACCACATAGAGTTCACACAGTGGCTCCTGCTCAGCAAAGAGCACCCTGCACATAAGAATCAAGCTTTGTGTTTTCTTTCTCTGGAATGTTCAGTGTCTGTTAAGATTCAAAAATAGGCCGGGCGGTGGTGGTGCACGCCTTTAATCCCAGCACTTGGGAGGCAGAGGCAGGCAGATCTTTGTGAGTTCCAGGCCAGCCTGGTCTACAGAGCGAGATCCAGGAAAGGCGCAAAGCCACACAGAGAAACCCTGTCTCGAAAAAAATCAAAAAAAAAAAAAGAAAAGAAAAGAAAAAGAACTCAAAAATAAATCTCTGAGAGCAGTTGCAGCTGCTTACTCTGCAGTCACACTCTTCATTATCCCAGATGGGAAACACACAAATTTGCCATGGAAGCCAAGAGGTTTTCATGGTGAATGTGAACATGCAACTTCCTGAACACTGGGATTTCCCCCTCAGAAGCATAAGAAACCAGTGCCAGGAACTCCATGGAAGGAAACACCAATGCTTTCATACACATCAGGATGCTCATGACTCAGTGCTATGATGAGACCTCTGAAGCAGTGTCTCTGTATTTTACTCTTACTAAAATAAGAAGTTGCCCTTATAAACAGGGAAGGAAATGCAAAGTGCTCAAGGTCTACAGCAGAACAGATTGGAGAGTTTGTAATGTGATTTTTGCCTATAAGTTGACAAGTGTGGTCTCCTAGTATCTCTCATTTATCTGCAGGGCATCCCTTCTTTCCATCTCCTCTTCTATTTATTTTTATAAATTTATTTATAATTATCATTATTTATTCTTCCTCATCTTTTCTTCTCTGCTTCTTCCTTATTATGTGCCCTTTCATCCTTTTTTTCCAGAACCTTACTGCTTCCTTCTAGCTCTTCCTCACTCATCTACTCCACCCTGCAACCTTTTGTGTGTTCTGAAGTTATCTGCTGCTCTTCAGAGTTCCCTAGGCAGATTGCATACCCATTTGGCTGAATGGGGGTGTCACTCTGTGACAGTCTGTGGGAAACATTTTTACCAGCTCAACAATTTATAAGTTCTTAAACACAGAAACTTAAGGTTTAAATGGAGTCGATGCAGATAAATATAAATAACTAGGTCAGATGGATATACTGTCATGATACAAGGCAAAAACTTCTGATAGGAGAGAAAAGAACATCAATTGGGAAAATGCCTTTAGAAGATCTGGCTGTATGCAGGTGAGTCTGTAGAGTACTTTCTTAATTAGTTATTGATGTGGGAAGGTAGAGCCATTGTAAATGGGCTGGGCTGGTGGTCCAGGGTTCCATAAAAAAGCAGGCTGAGACAGGCAGTAGTGGCACACACCTTTAATCCCAGCACTCGGGAGGCAGGCGGATCTCTGTGAGTTCAAGGCCAGCCTGGGCTACAGAGTTCCAGGACAGGCTCCAAAGCTACACAGAGAAACCCTGTCTTGAAAAACAAAAACAAAAAACAAAAAGAAAGAAAGAAAGCAGGTTGAATAAACTGCATTCCTCCAGGGCCTCTACAACAGCTTCTGCCTCCGGGTTCCTGCTCTGTCTGAGCTCCTGTTGAAACTGCTTTTGATGATGAATTAACATATCTATCAAGCACTGTGAGTGAAATAAACCCTTTCCTCCCCAAGCTGCTTTTAGTCATGGTGTTTCATTACAGCAACAGTAACCCTACTTAAGACAGAAATTGCTAGCAGTATCATTGGGCATTGCTGTAATAGACCTGACCGTGTTGTTTGGGGGAGGATTGTGGAAGGACTTTGAAATGTTGGGCTAAAAAAGCCACAGGGTGTTCAAAGTATGCTGAACTGTTCCGGTGGGAGGCTGGAAGATAAGGATTTTGAGAGGAATACAGATGGTAGACACCTGGTTTGTGAAGTTCTGAAGGAAGTGAGAGAGTCTCTTGAAGACTCTCTTGGAGCTCTTGCATATTTTAAATTAAGAATGTGTGGTTCTAGTCATTTGGGGCTGAAAAATGGGCTGATAATTACAAGATAACAGAACCACTAAAGTAATACCTTTTCTTTGCTGGGACAATTGATGCTGGTTACCTGGAGCTAAGAAATCAGTTATTAAGAAGAGACCAGCATCACTGGGGTGAAAACTTCTGGAAAGTGTTTCCTCAGAGTGAACACACTGAGGCTGTGATCTAGAGCCATGCAAGGTTGTACTTCATGTTGGCAACAGAGCTTGGTGGTGTAAGAGTCAAGTAAGTGGTACTGACTTTGAAGGCTTAAGAGGGTCATGGAGAGCAGTTGAGGTTTGGAACTCTGTGGCAAGACTGAAGTTCAGGAAGAGAGGCCATTAGTGAAAGTGCAGCCCAATTGCAGCAGAGACCCCAACATTTTGAATATGCCAGTAGAATGACTGCCAAGAACAGTAGAAGCTGTGGAGTGGAGCCAGCCTGAGCCTAGAAGATAAACTGTGTGTGCTGCAGAGAGCCAAGCCAGAGAAATGACCCAGGTCCTTTGGAGGAGCCCAGGGGATGTAGAGTGAATTCCAGGCATTGGATGATGAGTTATTTACACTGATGGGAGTTTGGTTTTTCTTTGATCCAATTGTGACTGTGCCCTGGTGCTTCACTCTTGGAATTAGAGAATATTTAACTTTTTTTCCTTTGTAGGAGGAGCCCACAGTTGAGAGATGTTGAACTTTTAAATAGATTTTCAAGTTTTAAAGAAACTGAATTTTGAAAGAGACTTTGAACTTTTGAATGTTCTAATTTTTAAAGACTGTGGGACTCTTAAAAGTTGGTACATTTTATATTATGATGTTGATATTAATGTGTGATCTTGGGGATGAACAAGAAAGGAAAGGTTATAGCTTAACAGTGATATGTTTGATTGTCAAGTTGACAAGGAGTTAATTGTGCTGGCTAGTTTCCTGTCAACTGGACATAAGCTATAACTATGTACATGTGCACACACAATTTAATGTTATGAAGGACTTCAAGATAGTCAAAACTCTGTACTTTATATTAATTACTTGAAAACTTGTGGGGAGCAGTCTTCATTGTATTTCTCATACCACTTTTAGTATTAGTATAAGGAAAAAGGCCTAAGACTGGGTATTTTCTTATTAAAACTGCAATGAAATTTTCAGACGTTCTACATAGTCCATCATAAAGTCAAACAACTTTGAAGTATTTGAAGTAAACATACACTGGATGACACGTGGGTAGAAGCAAACATTCTCATCTTCAGTATAAATGACTGGTTTTGCCTGTCCGTCTGGTTGAAGTCCAACAAACAGTCCTGGGCTCGTCAAAGATTCCAGACTTATAGATGCATTTTCCAGGTTCCTCTTGATTTTAAAATGACAATCAGTATCTCCAGTGCCCTACAATTAACATGACATGATTTCATAAATGTGAGCAAACACTGGAAAGAACTGGAAACCACTCATTGTCAAGAATACTTTTCTTCTTTTTCAAGGCATCTGCATAAATCTAAAGCTTTTTTAAACTTTTTCCATAAGGTCCATAGACAGAGACCATATGATGGCCAAAGAGAGAGCACAGGGCTAGGAACAAAGTGCTCCAAGTCACAGATGAACTTCACCTTAGGAAAGGCTACTGTGTGGTGTTCTCATCAGAACTGCTCACCACCAAAGATGAGCACAGAATATTAAAATACGAAGTTATCCCTTTAGAAAATAAAGTCATACATTGCTTAACAATAAGAATACATTCTAATAAGTGAATCATCAGTCCATTTATCATTGTTATAACATCACAGAATGCATCTATACAAACACAGATGTGTGTGTGTGTGTGTGTGTGTGTGTGTGTGTGTGTGTGTGTAAGATATGTGTTACAGCCTATTACTTCTATGGCTGTGGTTATCAAAAGAGCATGAGAGAAAATATTGCAACAACTTATAAATATAAGACCTTAAGACACATCATACTGTTTTTATAGTAAACTTTTCAAATGTAAGAAGAAACATGTTCTAATGTAGTTGTACATGGTAAGTAAATATACACCATCAAAATGGGCTATAGAGCTAAACAGAGAATTCCCAAAGGAAGAGTTTCAAATGGCTGAAAGTCATTTAAGGAATTACTCAGCGTCCTTAATTATCTGTCAGGGAGATACAAATCAAAATGACTCTTGAGATATCATCTTACACCTGTCAGAATGGCTAAGATCAAAGGCACAGCAGACAGCTTATGTTGGAGAGGATGTGGAGCAAGGGGAACACTCCTCCACTGTTGGTGGGAGTGCAAACTGGTACAGCCAGTTTGGAAATCAGTATGGCAGTTTCTCAGAAAATTGGGAATCAATCTATCTTAAGACCCAGCTATAACACTCTTGGGCACATATCCAAGGAATACTCAATCGTACCACAGGAACACATGCTCAACTATGTTCATAGCAGCATTATTTGTAATAGCCAGAACCTGGAAACAACCTAGATGCCCTTCAACTGAAGAATGCATTAAGAAAATGTGGTACATATACACAATGGAGTGCTACTCAGCAGAGAAAAACAATGATATTATGAAATTTGCAGGCAAATGGGTGGAACTACAAAATATCCTGAGTGAGGTAACCCAGACTCAGAAGGACAAACATGGTATGTACTCACTCATAAGTGGATACTAGATATAAAGCAAAGGGTAATCAGGCAACAACCCACAACTCCAGAGAAGCTAACTAACAGGGAAGACCCAAAGAGGGATGCATGGACTGCCCTGGGAAGAGGAAATAGATGAGATCTCCATGAGTAAACTGGTGATGAGCCATGGGCAATGGATGGTAGGGGATAGGGGATGAGAACATAAGGGAATGGGATGGTTGAACTGGAACAGGGAGGGAGGGGGAATGCAATGATAGAGAGAGACATCATGGGTATAGAGAAAAACCCAGTGCTAGGGAAGTTGCCAGGAATCCCCAAGGATGACCCCCAGCCTGGGCTACTAGCAATAGTGGAGAGGGTGCCTGAACTGAACTGGCTTGCCCCAGAGATCAGACCTGTGAATACCCTAACTGTCATCACAGAACTTTTCTCCAGTGAATGATGGAAGCAGATGCTGAGATCCACAGACAATCACTGACAGAGCTCCAGGAGTCCAGTCAAAGAGAGAGAAGAGGGATTCTATGAGCAAGTGCATAAGGATCATGATGGGGAAACATTCGGGTAAGACCAAACCAAACTAGAATAAACTCATGAAAGTTGGGTCAATGGCTGTGGAGCCTACATGGGACTGGACTAGGTCCTTTGCACAGTGAGACAGTTGTGTAGCTTGATCTGCTTGGCAGTAGGATCAGAATCCATCTCTGGTGCATGAGCAGGCTTTGTGGAACCCACTACCTATGATGGGACACCTCGTGCAGTCTTGAGGCAGGGGGAAGGGGCTGGATTTTCCTCTACTGAATGTGCCTCCCCATGGGAGACCTTGCCTTCTTGTGGGAGGGAGTGGGGGTGGGTTGGGAGGAGAGGCTGGGGGGGTGCAGAAGGAGGGAAGAGGGAGATCTTTGGTGTGTAAAATGAATGAAAAATTTTTTCTTAATAAAAAAAAAGAGATAATCTCACATACCTTAAAAAAAAGTGGAAACAAGTAAGCAATATACATAAAGCAAAACATAATGTCACTTTAAGAATTTTGTTTAAGTTATTAAAATGTTCAAGGGCACTTGATGAGAAAGACAATTTGATTACAATGTTTAGTGTACATCATTTCTGTAAAATAAATAATGTGTGTTTTATGCCTGGGAAACTTGCAAGACAACTCATACTCACTCTTTATAATGACCGTTTAGGAGAAGTATGACTACTGGCATTTTGTTTCCTTTCAAAGTAACTTAAGTATTTTATAAAGAGCATGCATTAATACTATAGACAGAAAAAAAACACAAAAATAAGCATGGTATAGAATAAAATACCTGTAATGCTATTTACAGTAAACATTTTACTTGTAACCGCCCCCCCCCAAAAAAAAGAGTTCTAGACAATGAGTTTTGTGGGAATGAATTAAAGTTTCTTTTATTAACCATTTTATTTATAAAAAAAGATTATATTCTGGTCTTAGTTCAAGCGTTAGGTTGCTGTCAGTAAGAAACAAATATCTGTCTGTGTCTCTCTCTTATATTATACATATGAATTAATCAGTGTCTACCTTCTTCAGATTCTACTTTGACTTGTCCATAGTCAAGCACCAGAAATCATCACAAAGCAAGATAACAATAGCATAAGTATAATGGGGTAGAAACAAGTTCCTGGGGCTTGGAAAATGCAAAAGAAAGATGTTAAATTTGGAGGAATCAAATAAGTCTTCCAGGAAAAGATGAAGCATTAACTAAGACAAAATTAAGTAGGGAATGGTGGGGATAGGAAAGCTTTGGCAGAGTCGCTAAACAAGCTTCTGGTGTGGGTAAACGGCAGGGGCAAAGGAACTGTAGACCGTCAGCTCAGCTTGCTCACAACACTGGAGTTCAGGCCTGAGCTTACAGCATAGCAGTCACAGGAGGTTTATGAACATAGCTCAAAGGTTCAGGGCCAGCAAATGCTGAAACCCCAAAAGAAAGTCTCAGCATTTACCCAGTTATGCATTCCTTTGCAGTTTTCAAACAACAGTCTAAAGAACCTCATTTCTTCTCTTTTCCTCTAGCATGGAGCCCTTTTTTAATCTTTTTCTTTTTAACATACTTGACTTTTTAAAAGAATCTTAAAATTTCAACAACAAAAAAAAAGATGGTATACTGATTCCACCTTCCTGCAACTGTCACCATGTTATTTATGATTACAACAATGAGTGAGCCCATGTTGAAGCATTATTAACTGATACTATGGTCACATTTCTTTCATTTTAGCCCAGTGCCCTTTTGTACTCCAAGATCATATGCTGGATACCCCATCAGTCTTCATGTCTTCTTAGGTTCCACTTGGCAGTAAGTTTATCAGGCTCCCCTTGTTCCTGACAAACTTGGAATTTTCAGAAATACTAGTCAATTGTTTGGTAGGATGCTCACTATTAAAACGCATCTGTTTTCCTCATTACACTTGGATTGTGAGTATGGGGAAGACTACAGACACAAGTAACACTTAATAGATGTCTCCACCATAAGAGTTTTACACTCCCAAATTTGCATATTGTACACACAAGAAGAGAACTGTTATGCTAAGCCTGGGTCTGAGAGGTAGGGAATTATATTTCACCTCTTGAAGGTAAACCACCTATACAAGTCTCTTTTCTCTTGCTATGGTAAAATGCCCCAACCTAAGAAAAACAAAGGAGAACCAATTTATTTTGGCTTGGATGAAGACACGGCCACTAGCAAGAATGGCATGTAGCAGGAACAGGGAGAGGGTTGATCTCATTGCTTCTACATCCAGGAGAAGGAGGACAAAAAGTGGGGCCAGATTATAAAACCTCAAAGCCATCCCAGTGATGTATCTCTTTCACAAGGCACCATCTTCTAAAGGTTCCACTACTTTCCCAAACTGCAGTGCTATCTGGGTAACAAATTCAAATACATGAGCTTATGGGAAACACTTCATATTCAGAGTACAGCGATAGCTTACACAATTTACTCAGAATTCTTCTACATCAAAGTTTTACTCTTCCAATTTATTCATAACAATATGGACTCATGACTATTTCTTTCAGATTTAGGGTTATAATCACATGTATTATTATTTATTACACAAATTGTTTAATAGTTGACCACTGTGGGCTTTTCCAGTTGGTTTCTATATACTTCTCCACCAGTAAGTGCTGGGTTTGTTCTGTTTTTATGTTTTTGTTTTTGAGAATTTCATACTATATATTTTGATCATATTCTTTACCCTCCATAACCTCCTCCCAAATTCTCTCCATCCTCCTTTGCCATCCAAATTCATATTATTTTTCTGTCTTGGGGGGAAAAAAAGCATGGAATAGTTTGTGTTGGCAAACTCTTCCTGACCATTAAGGATGCCCTAGAATGTGGTTGATATACCTATTGCCACTCCATTAAAGAAACATATTTATCCTAACTATTGCAAACAACTTCTTGGTTAAGAGTAGGACTTTGTGTCTACCTCTCCTTCTCTATGTTGGGACTTTTTCTGGCTTGGAATTGTGCAGATTTTGTCTCTGTGAGTTCATTATGTGCATCAGTCCTATTGTGTTTGTGAAATGCTGTTTTCTTATCAACCACCTCTGGCTCTTAAAATCTTTCTACTTCTTGTTTCACGTAGATCCCTTATCTTCTAAGGGAGAGATTTGATAAAGATACCCTATTGGGCCTGAATGCTTCAAAGTCTCTCATTCACTGAAGGCTGCCCACTGTGGGTCTCTGTGTTAATTGCCATCTACTTCAAGAAGAAGCTTTTCTCCTCTGGTAGTGTGTAATGTACCTTCCATCACCCACTAGTAGTGAAGCTTCCAGTTGAACATCAGCTCAATTTTTCCATCTTTGATGGCATAAGTATGTGGTGTCTTTAACAATAGGGTCTTACCTTTAAAGATTGTAGAGGGTAGCCAATAGCACCGACAATAGCCTGTAATGTTTGGGTGGCCTATAGGACCCCTTTGTCCAACATCTCAAAAAGATGTAACCCATCCCTGGTACTGTGGATTTTATTTGGTATTTCATCTTTTCTCAGTCAGAACAGCTACACTTAATATCAAATAATAACAAATGATAGTAGATGCTGGCAAGGATGCAATGAAAACTTATTCACACTGGTAGAGGTGCAAACTGGAGCAGACACTGTGGAAATCAATATAGAGGTTCCTCAAAAACCTAGAAATCATTTTATATGGTGTCTGGTTGGAGTACAGTTTGGAGTATTGTTTTCCCATTACATGGTAAATCAATTTAAACTCCTTTCGTGTGTGTGTGTGTGTGTGTGTGTGTGTGTGTGTGTGTGTGTGTGTTAAGAAGCTTCTACAGTAGTAGGCTTCTATGTGGCTTTTCAAAAGGCCTTCAGTGTTAATTATCCTCTATATATCTTCTCCCCAACACTAACCTCCCATTTTCCATCCCATTTAGTCTCCTTGTTCTAATTTCTCCTTTATCCCCTTAAAACACTATATTTTATTACCCCTTCATTGATAGAGCTCATCTTCTCCCAGTCCCTTACTAGCTACCTAGCTTCTATGGATATTCTAAATAAAACACACATACCTAATGTGTAAGCACAGGCATTAAGACCAGTAATTAATAAATGGGACCTCATGAAGCTGAAAAAAACTTCTGTACAGCAAAGGATGCTATCATTAAGCAAAGAGGCAGCCTATAGAATGGGAAAAAAATCTTTACTAACTATATATCTGACAGAGGGTTGGTATTTAGAATATATAAAGAACTCCAAAGATCTGAACACCAAGAAAACAGATAACTCAATTAAAAATGGGGTATAGAACTAAATACAGAGTTCTTAAAGGGTGAAATACAAATAGCTGAGAAATACTTTTTCAAATGTTCAACATTCTTAGCCATCAGGGCAATGCAAATTACTTTGATATTTCATCTTACCCCACTTAGAATAGCCAAGATTAATAAAACAAATGACAACAAATGTGGTGAAGATGCAGGAGAAGAAGAACACTCATTCATTACTGGTAGGACTGAAAACTGATACAGCCACTAAGAAAGGTGATGTGGCAGTTCCTCAAAAAATTTTAAAATAGATCTACCACATGATCCATCTGTACCACTCTTGGGCATATATCCAAGGGACTCTATCTCCTACTTTAGAGATATATGATCATCCATGTTCATCACTACTCTAATCACAAAAGCAGGAATTGCAAACAACCTAGATGTTAAGCAACTGATGAATGGATAATAAAAATGTACATCTACTCAACGGCATATTACTTGGCTATTAGAGAAATGAAATTATGAAATTCACAGGTGAATAGATAAAGCTGGAAATAACCACCCTGAGAAATACAACACAGACCCAGAAATATAATATCTCTTGTTTTCTCTTATCTGTGCACGTTAGTTTTGATTCTTTAGACATGTGTGCTACACTTTGAAGTTAAATACGGTGTGTTTTTAAATAATTTGTGCGTATAAGGTTCATGTGTTGAGAACTTATACTACAAGGTGCTGAAACTTTAATAGACAGGGACTAGAGTAAAGTTATCAGGTTAGTTTTCATCTGAAAGCATCTTAAAACCACTGAGCATTTTAATGACTTTATAAAAGTCAGCCTAACCACTGAATCCCTCTGATTCCTGTTTCAAGATGTCATTTCCTCTCAATATGTGCTCTCATTATTTACAATGGAGTCTTGCTGTGGCTGGAGGTCTGTTGTATGGACTTCTAGCCTCCAAAGCTGCTGTGGGATGTTCTGTATGTTAAATGTGTTGCTCTAATTGGTTAATAAATAAAACACTGATTGGCCAGTAGCCAGGCAGGAAGTATAGATGGGACAAGGAGAGAGGAGAATTGTGGAAAGTGGAAGGCTGAGGCGAAGAGACGCTGCCAGCCACCGCCATGAGATGTTAAGATACCGGTAAGCCACGAGCCACATGGCAACTTATAGACTAATAGAAATGGGTTGATTTAAGATATAAGAACTAGATAGCAAGAAGCCTGCCACGGCCATACAGTTTATAAGTAATATAAGTCTCTGTGTGTTTACTTGGTTGGGTCTGAGCAGCTGTGGGACTGGCGGGTGAGAGAGATTTGTCCTGACTGTGGGTCAGGCAGGACTGGAGAAAACTCCAGCTACACAAAGCTGTGAGATAAAGAAACCATTTTTCTTCATAAAGCCATTTTCTTTACAGTGACGAGAAACTGACTAATGTATATACCACTGGTCTGTGTAGAAACAAACCAAATCATTAATACTGGAAACTAGTATTGATCTGCAGAACAAAATCCTGTGGTCCTGTATTTGACTTTATCAACTTCTATTTTCAAGTTTTGCATCTAGATAACCAAGGGAAAGGGGGGGAGAAATAATCAAAGAAACAAATTAAGTTAAGTATGTGGGTAAGCTTCAGTTTTATTATTGACCTATAATAGACTAATCTTTGAACTTGACAGAGGAACTAAGATGTACATATACTATTTTAGAGGGAAAAAAATAACCAACTTAACTAATCATGCTAGCATGTACTAGAACTACTTGTGTGCTTAAGTACATTGTAGATTTTAGTCAAACTTTGTTTTGCTTTTATAATCTTTTTTTTTTATAATCATTCTTCCAAACCTTAGGTCCTCTGTAAATAAGCCCATTTCCTACACAGATACCAAATTTATGAACTTTAATTTTATTCTCAAACATAACATCTTTCCTACTGAATATTGATGTCACTTTGTACTAAAAAGCTCAAAACATTGCCCTTGATTCACACAATTTGAAAAGCCTTCCCAGGAGACGTATCTTTCCTCCCAACACTAACATGTGCACCTTTTTGAGCTACTGCTCTTTTCACACTGGAGCATAACTGCCTGTTTACACTCTTTTAACTGAAATTAAACCAGGGAGAAGGCGTGCCTTACTGCATTTACTACAGCTCTACCAACAGGCAGTCTCCATCTCCCCACAAAGCTCGACTGTTTGTTAGCACTGTTAGAAGTCTCTGTTTTGCCAATGTAATTGGTCTGTGTAATACCTTTTTCTCTCTCATGTGATAATGAAAAGTGGGATTATACCCATTAAAATTCACCATTCTGGGAAATTTCTCCTGACTACTGTCCAAATCAATCCTTTCTTTAAGCCTTCAGATAAGCAGTTGAATAATAACTTAAACGGGATTTCTGGTTTTCTATTTTCTTTAGATTATGATTGTATATATATATTTTTTCAGTGGCACCTCAAAGAATGATATTTCTCTCCTTCAAGTGAAAAACTGAGATTAAAATTTAATATAACTAAACTTTAAAACACCATAATTTCCTTCAGTCCCTTTTCCTTAAAAACAAACAAACAATTCTGCTTTATCTCTAACCCAATATTAACTGGTTAAAAGAATTCAGATGGAAAATAACAGAAAGCATGTTCATTCTATACACAAAAGGGTGCTGTGTGGCTTCTAAATACTAACAACAATAACAAAGTATATGAAGCTACTGCAGGGTGTCAGGTGCAGGCTTTCACCATGCATCCCACGACCATGTTCCCTGTGGCTAGTTAGAAAAGAAAAAGTCTAGGGACTTTACCCAAAGTGACATTTTTAACTTCTCTTTCATTCAGAATTTGTTGAGCATCTACCAGATGTCAAGACTTCTGAATTTGGAATACTGTAATAAATAAAGCAACAATGTCTTTTTCATTCTATTACCATAGACTCTGTACATTCAATATTACTAATGTTCCGATCAGCCTTCTCTTCAAAAATGAATCACTTGATTTTCTATTCCTTCAGCAAATCTGTGTGATCCTGATAATAAAATCACTGTTGCTATCTTCAAGGCTCTCTGTATACCCTCAAAAACTAATATGTAGATTGTGGTCTACAATAGCATTAAATGTGAAGCCATTTGATAGAAAAGTTAACTGAAATATTTTATCTTGCATGTGGCTATACATAAATATGACATTATTAAATTGATTGCTTTAAAAATGTTTGATTAGGTAAAATATGATTTATAATTACTTTCCTAAAACCAAGTAAAACTCTGATTAGGTTTCATACTTTCTAGTTTACTGCTAACATTGTACATACTTAACCATAACTCACTTATATAAAATATGTGTGTGTGCGTGCATGCTTGAGTGTGCATGCATAATATTTCAACTTCTTACCAACATGAGTTGCCCTTAATTTTTAAAAAAATTATTTTCAAGCATCTTTTGAATGAACAGAAAATAAAATAGATAAATCTTCAATGAAAGAATAGTCTTAGTTTCTTCAAACTGAGCTGTTGCCCTTCACCAGCATCCAGCTTACCACGTTAAGACACTAATCGTGTTTTCTTTCAACTCCTACAGCTCAGTTTTATTTGCATTCATCCTTAGTGAGCTGGTGAGCTCCAGCCATGCTGTTCTGAAGCTGTTTCTTTTTGAACTGTCCCCAGTGAACTGCGTGTTGTTTCTTATGAACCTTATCTCTACTATATCAAAACCTATTAAAGTGATTTACTCCTACAGAATAAACATTTTCTGGTGACAGAATTAGAAACATTTGTTATAGGATCAACATCACTTGGTTTAAAGATGTGTTTACCTATAAGAAATGTTCTCGGATGTATGCTGGCAAACACATTGGAGCCAGTCATGCTTTTATTCAATTCAACTCATTACAATAAGCATTTGTGGAGTAACAATAAGCACCAAGGCACTCTTAGGCTTTTAAGGCATAGTGATATGAACATGCATTACCATTTACCTCAAAGCACATTTTTGTATCTCCTTGGAGACGGTAAGTATACTTCACCTCAGCCTCTAAATATATACAAACTACAGTAATTACGATAATGTTCTCATTTGTTTTCAAAAGCAGTGTCATTCCAGAAAAAGTCTAGTGATTCCTGTCAGATACAAAGAGAAAAATGATGCTCTTCACTGGTACACATTAATAGTCACAGGAGGAAAGGAACACAGGCATCTTGGCTACAGAGACTCACTGACAAAACCTTACTTAAAGATTTCAAGTCACACAACCAAACTGAGTCATGAAATACATTATAAGATGCAGAAAATGCTCAAGGGAAGTAGCTAGATAATTTTTAACTCTAAAAACAAAACAGGCTACTGCTGTTTCCCTTGGTTACTCCCCAGAAGTTGAAGGCATGCCTTTATTGCTGAAGGCACCATGCACCTTGGACATAGGCTAGTGAGGTCATGGATGTTAGAGAACATACTATTGCAACATCTAAACAAACATAATTCTAAACTGCAGTCTAAAATTTATTCTTGTACACCAGACTAAGTGTGAGTCTCACCCCTCAGCAAAAAAGCTTCTATTTGACACAGACAGAGACCATTACAGAAAGCCACAACTGGTCAAAATGCAGAAAACAACTGACTATGAGGTGCACAGGCCCAACTGATATATCTACACCCACATCTAAAGCTCACTGAAGAGGGAGCAGAAAGAATCTAAGAGCCTGAGAACCATGAAGCCTACTGAAAGACTGTGTCTTCCAGATATGACAGGGAGGCTTCACTCATGGAATCTTAACAACATGGCCACTTGAACAAGACGTAAACAATGACAATATCAGTTGATGAGATGTGAGAAATCTCACAAATTTCACCCCAAGATGAAGAGCTACAGACAATTAATGACTACTGAGAGAAGGAAAATTAGTCTTCTCCAGGAATGAGTCTCCTAATTGGTTAACTAATGTCAAGCGGTCAGGCCTAAAACCATACACATTCAAGCAGCTTTACTCAGTAGATTTGCATTTACATATTTACTTGCATATACAATAATAATTATTAAAGACAAAGAAGCCACAAATTTGAGAGGGAGGGGGAGGTATGAGAGGACCTAGAGGAAGAGGGGAATGGTGGAATTTATATTTTAATTAGATTTAAAAAACAAATTAAAATGTTACCCTTTCATGATGAGCAAAATTATTAAATTCTGCTTTAAAAAGTGATATACTTTCCATGGAGAGTCTTCTCTATAAAAGCACCAGAGTAATTCTAAGCACACCACAGAGATACTTACACATCACATTTATTGCTACACTATTCACAAGATAATGGAACCAGCATAGATGTCTATCCACAGGTGTATAGACATAGAACAGATACAGGTAAACATGAAATTTTATTTGGCTATAAAGAAAAATGAAATTCTGACATTTACATGAAAATGGATAGAAGTGGATATTATTATGACAAACAAAATGAGCCAGGGACAGAAAAAAAAATATTGCATGTTTTCTCTCACATTTGAAATGTAGATTTAAATACATTTGGGGTGTGTGTGTGTGTGTGTGTGTGTGTGTGTGTGTGTGTGTGTTATGAAAATACAAAGGGGACTATGTGAGGTAAAAGGTATAAAGATTGCTGTGGGATGTTCTGTATGACAAATATGTTAATAAATAAAGCACTGATTGGCCGATAACCAGACAGGAAGTATAGGCGG
>CABHPP010114217.1:0-19953 GCA_902168425.1 Peromyscus attwateri
TGTGTGTGTGTGTGTGTGTGTGTGTGTGTGTGTGTGTGCAATGCATGTGGAGGTCAGAGGATAACCTTTGAGAATTGGTTCTCTCCACCATGTGGGTTCTGAGAATTGAGCTCAGGTGCTCAGGCCTGGGGTAAGCAGCTTCACCCCGTGAGCCATCTCAAAGGTCCAGTCATGCTAGTTGTAAGGTCCATTTATACTCTGTATAAATGCTCCTTGATGACATGAAGTTGCATTCCTATAAACCCATTGTAACTAGAAGAAAATCCTACATTGAGATGTCATTGAATACGCTGAACCTTCGAGTTGAGCAGCACAGGATAGCATAAAGCAAAGGGCTGCCTCGGAGCTAGGACTCACCGTCGCTTTACCCAGTGCTCCTGGAGGGCACCCTATGGCACATTGCTAGCTCAGGAAAAGATAAAAATTCAAAGTATGGTTTTACTAAATACATATTGCTTTCACATCTTTGTAAAGCCAAAAAAAAAAAATCACAAATCGAGGACCATCTATAGTAGTGAGAGGAAGAGAGTGGGAAGACACCATGTAAGGACTTGGGACTCTCACAGAACAGGGCTGAAGTCTTATTTCTGTTTTTACCAGCTGCAAGAGTTTGGGGAACCAGTTCATCTCTTTATGACTCAGTTTCCTCACCTTTAATGTGGACAGTCCACAGAACTGCTCTTGCGATTGTTAGGCTACATGAGTTAAGGCATGTGAAGTCTTAGATGTTAGCTTGTCCGTAATAAAGCACTATGAAGAGGAGGTCATAACATGAAGGTATTTCTGATATATTGATGTTAAACCGGAAAGCCCCACAAAACCCACTAGCATCCAGATTACAATGGTGTAAAATTGGGTGGATTATTCGAGACACAGACTGGAAGAAATCAAGCGGAAATAGAGTCACACAAGGACAATGAGAAAGAAATAAGATTGGTTCAAACAAATCCCTCTCTACTGTTACACTACTGCCATACTTTTTTCTCAGCTTTCTTTTAAAGAGTCTCAGTCTCTCTCTCTCTCTCTCTCTCTCTCTCTCTCTCTCTCTCTCTCTCTCTCTCTGTGTGTGTGTGTGTGTGTGTGTGTGTGTGATTTGTGTGAGGGCAGACACACAAATGTCACAGTAATGGAGGTCAGAGGACACCTTAGGGAGATGGTTCTCAACGCCCACCTTGTTTTGAGGCAGAGTCTCTGTTCTTTCCTCTGCTTGGTCTGGGAACTTTCAGGAGATTCTCTTATCTCTGCCTCCCTCCTCACAGAAGTATTGGGATTATAGATTCAAAATGCCATGTCTGGCTTTGTATGTGGGTTCTAGAGACCCAAACTCAGGTCATTAGCTCCTGTGGCGAGTGCTTTTATTCACTAGCTGCCTCTCCAGCACCTCAGTGGCTTTGCTGCTTTGTTTTAAGTTTAAGAATTAGTGATTCAACCTCATTTTACCTTCTGTCTTTACTTGGGTTCCATGGATGGAATTTGTCAGGCTTGCAAATGCTTTTTCCAGCCAAGCTGGGCTCCTGGCCTCTTAGTTGAATTACAAAGATGGTCCAGAGAGAGGGCTCAGCTATGTCCAGGTGCTTGTCCCCACGCCTGATGAGTTTGAGTCCCAGGGCCCACTTGATGGAAGTTAGTGAAAACCAGTTCCAATAATTACCCTGACTTCTACGTGTGTACCATAACATGCACACCCACACACTCACACACAAGTAAATAAGTATAATTTTTAAAAAGACATCTAAAAAATTGGAGTAATTAAAAAGCTTGTTCTCATCTTGCCCACCGTAATCCTACTCTATGGAAGTAGCCAGACACAACATAAATCCTCCTAGCGGATTTTTTGTATCAGCATAAGGTCACAAACAGGATTACTGTTTGGCAATTAGCATTTTAATTTAACTATTTATGGTTACTTTCATGTGTACAAATGTGTCTCACAAATTTTCATATCTGTGGACATAGCAATCACAATGCTTTGTGGTGACTTTCATCGATAAATCCCAGCTGAACTACCCAGCCTCCTGTTGATGGGATGTCCAAGTTGTTTCTAGTTGTACCCGTTCTCAACAAGCGAACTCTATTGGTGATGAAGAGAAAAAAAAGTAGAAACTACAAGGCCACAAGTTTCCCTTGAGGGCCCTGTTGCTTTTCCCTCTTCCTGCTTCCCCTTGAGAACCTGTCCCTGCCATCCTCAAAGTGGGGCCATGTTCCAGGGAGACCCCATCTTTCTCTTATCTAATATGCCCCTGGCCTGCGACATTCTCAACGTCTTTTAGGATGCTGTCAGTTGTCCTCTTGATGACACTTGTGCCCCAGTGTCCTTGAACAACTTTTACCTTCTCTGGACCGAGTTTGTCTATCTGGGTGGGAGGGATGTCTTTCTGGTCATAGCCACCCCAAGTATCTGCTGTGTGTTGAGAACTGTGCTAGGGTGAGCTTGGGGCCATGTGGGCTTTCGGTTATTTTATTCTCCCTAAATGCCTTCGACGTAACAGGGCATCATTTCCATTTTACCTGCTCCCGCCGGTTTTTAGAGAGTCTAAATAATGTGTCCAAGGTCACCCAGCCTGTGGAGTTGTGACCCCAGCTCTGGCTCTGGTTTTCATTCTGTGCCCCCTCAGCCAATCACCTCTCATTGGTGAGATCCAAGCAAAATGATAATTCTGAAAGAATATTCTAGTAGGGCATGAAGGTAATCCTAGCTCCCAGGAGGCTGAGGCAGGATGGTCTGAAGGCCAAGAACAGTCTCAGTTTCACATTGAGACCTTGACTCAGACAAATAAATCAACAAAACAATCCCTTAGAATGTAAAGTGCCCTGCATGTGTGTGTGTCGGGGGGGAGGCGGGTATTGAAACTGCTGTGATTATTTCTCTGTCCAGGGCAACAGCAGTTTTGACTACATGGTTTACAGCAAGTTAGAAGTCATGGGATGTAGCAGGATTGAGGGAAAAGGCGTGCTGGGCTTCGAGCCAGCGGACCTGGGTGCAGCCTTGGTTGTACTAGCTGTGACCTTGGCCACCTGACCCAGCCTGGGGAGTAAACCCTGCACACTGTATGGCCTTTGCACGGCTCAGATGGATGAGGTACAGGCCCGAAAGGCTTTCAGACAGCCCTGACAAAGGAGGTCTTGGCTGCCTCCTGCAGTTGTCAGTGTGGTTCAGGCGGGAGACATCTCTCCTCTTTGATGTCCTTACTCTGCAGATCAAGGCTGTCACGTGGTTCCCGGTCCACACTGGCACATCAGTCTGGCTCCTTGATAGTCTGTGAAACTTTTGGATAGAAAGCCGGTGCTGGCAGGTGGTGGCCTCCGTGTGCCATTTGGTTTTGTTTAATGCACTTCTTGTGGGTACCACAGGCCTTTGACAAATTATCATCTCCCCGGGCCATGTTTAGAACTGAGCACCCGCCTGTAAGGATGGCAGGAGGCTCGGATCCTTTTAGTCCATGCGAGCCCGGCTCAGACAGAGCACAACCTGCACCCTCCCATCATTTCCTTCACCTCCATCCAGTGTGGTGGAGGAAGCCAGTGCTCAGCCTTGGGGAAATCCCTGTGGGATGGAGCACCCCTGCCAGGAGAGAGAGAGAGCCTCTGAGGTGTACACTTCTGATGTTTTCCTTTCTGACTTCTCAAGCAGTACACGTTCATAGTGGGAAAATGGAAGCATACAGGCAAAAGCTAAAAGTCCTGCCTTTCCTTCTCTGAGGGAGTGTGAGTGGTAACAGGATGGCCTTTGAGCAAAGGTGAGGGTGTTGAATGGCTCTGGAGCACTAACCATCGGCTTGGCATCGCTAAGTGCTTTATGAGTGTGGTCCGAGCCCAGCTCCACCTTTGCAAATGGAGAAATCAGGGCACTGAGGAGGGGATGTTCGAGACCTGCCGAAGGTGTCCCGCTGTACCATCTAAGCTGCATAGACTGTGCTGCCTCTTCCCAGCACCAAGCAGGAGCCGGATGATGGCTGGAAGCAGAATTCCCTAGATGCTTAAGCTGAGGAGGTACTGGCCGAGAGGAGAGGAGAGTTAAGGGGACCCGCAGGTGTTGAGGTACCCACCCATACCAGCAAAGACATAAACTGGTTTCACTCCTCAGCCCAGATGTTCCCAAAGGGAGGAACAGGGCCACCTGAGCTCCATGACGACTGGAGCAGGGCAGAGAGCTGGAGAGTTGTCGCCACAGGCCATGGTGAGGGAAACTAGAGAAGGCAGCTTACCCACTGGATCTCTCCTGCCTTCCTGCCGAACCCTCCAGAGTTAGCAGGCCTGGGAGCTGGAGGGACAGTTCAGTGGGCTAGCCCCCTGTTTCATGCACACATAGTATGGATCTGGAAATACAAATGGGGTCACCGACCGAGGAGGCCTTGCTGCCAGGGAGTGGGAGAGATGTGCCCCTTTGACCTCCCCCAAAAGAAAGAAGACTGGGTAACTAGTTGTTGAAAACATCTACTGGAGATCTCTTGGTATTCTGGTTGTCTCTTGCCCCTCCCCTGCTCTTGGATCCTTCCTTCTTTCCCAACTCCCTTCCACCCTCTTCACATCTCTCCTCTCTCCTTCCTCGTCCTTTCTCTCCCTCCTTTCCACTGCTGCTCGTACACCTGGACCAGGGTTCCCTAGGCAAAAGTGTTTGGTGTCCTCAGTGTCCAGGGTTTAGGAGAGACAGCCTCACCGTCTAGCAGGTGACTGCTCGTGTTTTCCAGAGCACACAAAGGATGCACTTCTCTGACACACATCG
The DNA here is from genome assembly GCA_902168425.1 of Peromyscus attwateri. NCBI lineage: Eukaryota > Metazoa > Chordata > Mammalia > Rodentia > Cricetidae > Peromyscus > Peromyscus attwateri. The sequence continues at coordinate 4,724 of CABHPP010114217.1, forward strand.
ACTGTCCTCTGCCTTCGGTGGCGCTCTAACTTTCCCATGGCAGAGTCCTTTCAGACTCTGTAATCTTGTATTGCCATGGCATCACTCTGAGGTGGGAGGTATGTCAGGGAACAGAAAGGGGAGGTAGCTTGCCTGGAGGCTCATCAGGTAGGAAATGGCAGCCTTGAAATGAAAACCACTGGTCCAGATTCTGAATGTCACTCTTCCCAGGGGGTTTGCTTCTCAGTCTTGAGAAGTCTGCCCTTTGCCGGCTTCACCCCTGCAAAGAATGAGCATCCACTGAGCTACCCTGGCCTGAGGATGCTGAAATGCTATATAGTGGGAAGGCCTTTGAAATCATAGCGATCTGGCCCGGCGCTGTGTCCTTGAGCAAATCAGTTTCTCGGCAGCTGTGGGTTCTCATCAGTGCGGTAAGGGGGACAGTGGCAGGGGCTTGGATAAAAAAATCCTGTGTTTCAGGTCTGATAAGTCGGAGGAGAGGCTGCCTGGCTAGGAGCCATGGAGGAAGGCTCCTGAGGCGAATGCAGCCCGGGATTCTGGCACTGTTACCAGCTGTGTGATCTGGGGCAAAGTTACTTCCCTTTTCTGCTTCATTTTTTTCCATTTGGAAAATGGAGATCATAAGAATACCTGTTACAGGCTCTTGTAAGGATTAACTACAAAAAGTCGATAGATCAATACCTGTCACACAGCAAACTATGAACGTTAACTTTGTATCATTTTAATTTTCCTTGTTTTGTTTTGAAGCAGTCTCTCACTTCAGGCTAGCCTAGCCTTGAACTCCATATCCCCCTGCCTCTACCTCCTGAGTCCGCACGGGGGCCTCTGTTTGGTTTTGAGGCGAGGTCTCGAAGTTGCTCAGGCTGGTCTTGAACACATTTGCCACGCATTTCACTCAATGTTTATAGTTACTTATCAAAAATTTCACTAAGGCCTGGCAATTTATGTTGAATGAGACAGAGATCTTTATGGAGTTCATATTCTGGATGAGAAACAGGAGTAAATAAATGAATCAGTAAGTGTGAATTCAGTTTGGGATGATGTCTCAAAAGAAAAAAAAAACCCACTGGAAAAAGAGACAAATAAAGTATTTAAAATAACACAAGCGTAAACAAGTTAGCATGCTGTAACCATTGAAAGTTGGGAGGGAGGCCCATTTTAGATAGGGCAGACAAAGAGGATACAGAAGGTGAAAGTTGTCATGCCAAGAGAGGGGGCAGAGTCACTCTTCATGCCCACGGAGGACAAAGCCTTGGCGTAGGGGCAAGCCTGCACAGTGGAAGCACAAACAGACAGAGGCTGGCATGGCAGACTTGTCGTGGAGGAGGCGGAGTCAGCTGGTTGGGCAGGGGAGCCAAAGCTAGAAAGATGGGCGTGGCCGCAGGCTGGGGCCTATAGCTTGGTAAGGAGGGTGTGTCTTCTATTTTGATGGGAAGTCTTTAGAGTTGTTTTGGGTTTTTTGAACGAGGGCTCACTATATTTTAGCCCAAGCTGACCTTGAACTAAAATCCTCCTGTCTCAGCCTCCTGCGGACTTAGATTACAGGATTGTGCTACCACATACCACTGGAGAGTTTTTTTTCTTTTTGGTTTGTTTTTGGTTTGGTTTGGTTTGGTTTTTCAAGACAGGATTTCTCTGTGTAGCCCAGGCTGTCCTGGAACTCACTATATAGACCATGCTGGCCTCGAACTCACAGAGATCCATCTGCCTCAGCCTCCCAAGCATGTGCCACCACCACTACCACTGGAAATTTTAATGAGGTCATCCAACTAGACTTCTGATTCCTGTGACTGCTCTTGGAGAATAAATAAGTCCTAGGAATGACTGCAGAGAGACCCTGGGTCAATCAGGTTTGGCCTGAGCAGTAGCTAGGGGAATTGAGAAAATGATCAAATCTGCTGACTGGCCACGTAGATGCTGACTCATGCTAGCCCTGATTAGAAGGTTCACCAGATGCCAGCTGATTCATTTTAAAGAGGCGGTACAGTGCCAGGCCAAGCGGCTACTGCCTCAGCTGAGGAGGCAGCTTCCTGTAGGCCATCCAGATGCGAAGTTTAGGGCATGTGAAGGCTGCTTAGTAGTCCTGCAATGTTGCAGAGCCCCAGATGCTGGCATCCTGCTGAGCCAGCCCCAGCCCGGGCCACACAGGGCCTCTCTCCAGACTGTAGCGGTATGGGCGCTGTTAGCATTCACATTCTGGCTGACCTTTCTCTTTCATAATCCTCTGCCTTTGCCCCTCGTGTGCTGGTGTCACCAGTCTGGCCCTGCTGGCTGGCCTTTGTCTTGTGCAGCATTCTCTTTCTGCCGCATTCTAGGCAGACGTGTCTGCGCTCCAGTTCTGAGTGTTCACTGTTGTGCTAGGCGAGGGTCTGTGAATGACGGGAAGTCTTTAGCCTGGGCCTGGCCACACCGGTTCTCCATGGTGGGAGTCCTGTCCTCCTCTACAGACACTTCTGACTCTTGCAAGGCTGCCCACAAGGCCCTAGTTCCTGCTCTTCTCCCTGTCGGCCAGTCCCTCCTGCCAGGCGGTCTGGAGCTCCCTTCGCATGTTTCTTGAGGTGTCAGGGCATCAAGGGCTGGTCCATTGCCCACATGGTGACTCCGCCCACGTGCCCTCTCTGCCTCCGTCTCTCTAAATGTTTCAACTCCATTTCCACCCCCTACCCTAGAAGCCTTCTTTGAGAACCAAGACCGTGTTCTGGATCACCAGGTCCCCAGACTCTTGTGCAAGGCTGGAACCTACCCTGGTGGATCTAAATCCCTTGCAGGCATCTCCTGGGACAGCGCCATCTTCTCACTGCACTGAGCTCCATGGGAACCGGCACGTGCTTCCCCTCAGGGTCCCTTACTGTGCCCAGTCTGGCCTGGCCACCCAGCAGCTCTCCCAGTCTGTGCTCTCCTGAGCCTGAACAAGAACCGTGTCCACCACGTGACATGGCCTGCTGTGTCAGAAACCACAGCCCAGTTCTTTTTTTTTTTTTTTTTTTTTTTTTTGAGACAGGGTGTTTTTTTTTGTTTTTTTCTTTCTTGGAGCTCACTTGGTAGCCCAGGCTGGCCTCGAACTCACAGAGATCCGCCTGGCTCTGCCTCCCGAGTGCTGGGATTAAAGGCGTGCGCCACCAACGCCCGGCTACAGCCCAGTTCTTGACTCCCTTTCTGTGGCCTAATGAGAGACAGCGCTGTTATCCTGGGGCTTGTCAAGGAAAGATTTTTATTGTAAAAATGTTTTAAATGTTATTTTTACTTTAATTAATAAAATTTAAAAATAGGCTTAAACAGGATTTATTGATCTCCTTCTCATCCTGTTATCTGAAGCCATGTGTGTGTGAAAAACAATATTTTTTAACCTCTAGGTTTTATGTGTGTGGATTTATCTATTTATTCATTTCAGTCTAGATCTTGTTATGTATTCACTACATAATGCTGGCTGCCCTCAAACTCACAGCAATCCTCCTGCCGCACCCTCCTGAGTGCTAGGATCACAGGCATGGACTTTCATACCTGGCTAACCTCAAGTTGTAAGGCAGTCATTTAAAGATGGAGATTCTGGCATGGCAGCAGGTGAGTGGTGCAGGCCTTTCATCCCAGCACTTGGGAGGCAGAGGCAGGCAGATCTCTGTGAATTTGAGGCCAGCCTGGTCTACAGAGCAAGTTTTGGGCCAACCAGATGTGGAAGGAGCTGAGGGCCAGGCAGAGAAAGAGAAAGAAAGACAAGGATGGAAAATCGGGCATGGGAAAACAGGAGGATCAGCACCGTTATCAAGACCACACGGGCATGGTGACATGTCCTTGAAGTCCCAACTGCTTGGGAGGATGAGGGAGGAAGATCTCTTGAGACCAGGTTTTGACGGGAGCCTGGTCTCAAGCAAGCTACAGTTACATAGAAGGAAAGCGTTACTCTGTTCTGTCACACAGAGATAACCACAGCTGATACTTTGCTGAAATATCCGTCCTCGACGCCACTTGACTTTCCAGGATGTTGTGTCCTGACAAGCCCAGCGTAAGCTGGAAATAAATGCATACCTTGTTGCTCCCGTTTTATTGATAGTATAATATAGACCATTAGGACTTCCCAAAGAGACACACTGGCAGATCAGAGCTAAAAGTAACCAGTCCTTATTCTCAGGGAGGCTGTCAGAGCCTGAGGACCTGTGTTCTTGAGTATGTTTGTTTTCTGTCTGTTTGTTTGTTTGTTTTTTATTTTTGTTTTGTTTCTCTGTGTAACAGCCCTGGCTGTCCTGGAACTCACAGGCTGACCTCGAACTCACAGAGATCGGCCTGCCTCTGCCTCCCCAGTGCTGGGACTAAAGGTGTGCGCCACCACTGTGCAGTGTGTGTGTTTTAAGAATTAGGAACTATCAGAACACTCGGGGTGAAGGTAAACCAGCCTGATGTGGGATAGATAAGGAGATTGATGTAGTGTTTAGGAAGAAAATAACAACCCTAAAAAACTGTACTGAAATTGAAAATCCCTGGGAGTGGTGTACTGAGTTCTCAAATGTAAAATTCTCTGTATTTTAATAAGTTTATTTGTACAATATGCAGTCTAGGTAATTTTAATATGCAATCTTGAAAGGCATCCACCAAAGGAGATATAATTGCCACTCGTGATGAAGAAATAAAGATGTCATGATGATTGGAATAAGAATAAATGGCTGATGTATCTGGGGAATGTGGTACAGGAGCAGAGTGTTTTCATGGAAGTCCCACAGGGCTTTTGTTTGTTTGTTTTTGGCGACCTTCATCCAGTCCTTCTCTTCCACTGGTCCGTTCACGCCAACGTTACATATCACCACAACAGTATTTATTGAGTACTCTTCAGTTCTAGTTTCCACTAGATGTGACCCTTGACCCTGGGATGAATAACACAGTGAGCACAGCACAGGCTGACAGAGCCAAGGGGGGAAAGTCAACAGCCAATCAGTGCAGACGATGCTTGCCAAAGACGTGCAGAGAAAAGAATGTTGTAAAAGTGTGCAGATCTTTTGGTGGGGAGATGGCTGGAGGGAGCAGTTAAACCGCATATTCAGGAAAGGATCCAGCCTAGACAGAAGGCTTGAGGAAGGGCTGGGCTACGCCATGCAGGTAAGGGACCTGGACGTGTGTTTCAGAGCAATGCACTTCCTTATTTACCTTGTGCAGAAGTGTTATGTAAGGAGGTAGTTGAAGATTCACAGGGAGTGCTGAGATGAATGTGATGAGAAACGAAATAAAGGAGTTTGAAATTTTAATGCAGGAAATGATGAGCTGTCAGTTAAGCTGGAAGGTGGGGATGGGATTGGCGGCAGCGATTCCAGGCAAGCTGAAGTGTTTCTATTCCTGGCTGAAGCTTTGAATACTGGCAGCTATTCTTTTTTCTTTTTAGGGGGCTCGGGTCCCCAGCATTTAGCTGGTGGCCACAGTACCTCCTTGGTGTCCAGCCTGGGCCTGGGCCATTTCTCCTTTGAGGAGGTTCTGCTGGGCTTTTTGCTGGAGGTAGTTGAGTGCAGGGGAGAGAAAATGGGCCTGTGTTAAGATCTGGAGAGCTGAGCAACCAGTGGGGAAGACAGTGGGCTAGAAGCGAAGCCCACTGTTGGAGGAAGTGACCGTCATTCAAGTCCTGTGAGTCTTACTGTGACAGAAGTAACAGAGAGTAGTTATTTCTCAAACGGTGTCCAACTCTTCCTGTCTATGGCCCTGGCTACCAGAGGCTCTGCAGGGAAATTTGGGGCATTCACCTGAGATTGCTTTCCTAGCTGTTTCCAGAAAGACTCAGGTGGGGGGGGGGGGGATGTTCCAAGAGTCTGGGCTGAAGCCGAACAGAGGACACAGGAAGGGGAGGAGTGGATGTACCCCTGGGACTGCCTGGACACGAGGGTCATGTGGTCATGACTCTGCTTGTCACAGCAGAAAATGCCCACATAAGTCTTTGGATCTTTAGAAATACTTTTAAATATTTATATGATTATTTGCCATGTGTGTGTGTTGGTGATGGTGGAGGCTGTAAGAGGGACTCAGACGTCCCTCCCCAACCCACAGCTGGAGTTACAGGCAGTTCTGAGCTACTTGATGTGGGTGCTGGGAATTGAACTCAGGTCCTTTGGAGTAGCAGCAGGTGCTCTTAACCACTGAACTATCTCTCCAACTCCAGTCTTAGGATTTTTTTAAAATGCAAAATTAGGGTATGAGGGAGATCTGACTGCACATCTGTCACCCCATTGATCACCAGTGTTGATTGGCGATCTGGCTGGCCAGGTGGGTGTCCTCTTCCTCCCTCAAGGCTTCGTGTGCACTAAGCTGTTGGTCGAAGAGGAGGACCTACCCCTGCTAGAACATCCAAATAGGCTCTCAAGGTCCACTGAAATGCAAAATTATTTCAAGAGTTCTTGCCTATTGACCCCACCTGACTTGAGGAGGTGAGGAGCGGATATCCTCAAGCCCAGGCTGAGGAAAGGTCCTGGGCTCGGCTGACAGGACTCAGTTTGACCCTGCCTGGGCTGGGAACTCCCTCAGAGCAACTGTTGTGTTGTGTCCGGAGCTCACGTGAGTGATGGAGTGTCTTTATATAACTGGCTTGAAGCTGTCCCTTTGCTCCTTAAGAAGAGGGGAGTGGTTGGAAGAGAGCCTCTGGGTGGAGCGAAGCAGTGTGACCACAGTCCCCCCTTCCTCCCCAATGTGACCACAATCCCCCCCTTCCTCCCCACCTGGCTGTACATCAGCAGCACTGGGGACATGCACACCGCCTGTTTGTGTCTCAGTGTCACCTCGTGAGGACTTCCACGTGGGCCCTGTGGGCGGAGGACATCGTGGCCTCTTCATGGCCCTAGGCTCACCTGCAGTTGGCCTAGTGCCCATGGGAATGCAGAGAGGTACCAAAGAATAAAAAGGAATGGCCAGGGTGCTTGCCTCGTGTGTGTGAGGCCCTGGGTTCCACCTCCATCCCCTCCACAAATTTGAATAAGTAAATAAATTAAAATGTTTTGTTTTGTTTGATGTGGTTTGGTTTTGGTTTTTTTGAGACAAGTCTCATTTTGTAGCCTAGGCTGGCCTCAGACTTGTGATAATCCTCCTGCCTCAGCTTCCCAAGTGCTGGTGATAGAGATGTGATACACTATACCTGACATAAATAAATACGTGGAAATGTGAGTCCTGGAGTATGTGGTTGGTTCAGGGTGTTCAGTATTCCTGTCTGTCTTGAGGTCTGTCATGGTGGATGGTGGAGGAGAGCTTCCCACCAGGTCTTGTGTGGTTCTTTCTCATATGCTATCATAGATACAGTGAACTTAGAGGAAAAGTCTAGACTAAAGAGTGATGCTTCCTGCCCACCATTTCTCTTACTCTATTTGATATATATATATCTCTACTGGTTGTGGTCATGAATGAGTGTTTTTGCCTTTAAAACAAAACAAACTTACAAATTAATATCTTATTCCAAATACCCAAGTGTTGGATGTGACGGCATATACCTGTAATTCCATCATTGGGAAGGCTGAGACAGAAGAATCAAGAGTTCAAGGCCTCAGCTGTTCAGGTGGCTTAGTGGATAAAAGTACTTGTTGCACAAGCCTGAGTTGGTCCCCAGAACCCATCGTGGAAGGAGACAGCCAAATCCTGAAAAGTTGTCCTCCACAGACATGCTATGATGTGTGCATGCATGTATGTGCATGCACCTGTGTGCACACATGCAACAACAACAACAATAATAAAATTCTGAAAGATAGTTTAGTGCCAGCATGGCACTAAATACATAGTGAGTTCAAGGCTACCGTGGGCTGTATGGTGAGACCTTGTCTCAAGAACAGAAAAAGATCCAGTAATTCCAGAGTCTGGAGTACAAACGGTACTTCCTCTCTTATCCCTCCCATCCCTGTAGGTCTTTGAATTTTCCTTTAACTTTTCTTAACGGTGGCAAGTGTCCTTTATGATCTCTTACAGAATGAATAGAACATGAAGCCCCACTGTTAGGCTGCGGTCTTTAGGATCTGGCTAATTCCAGGAGAATAGCTGAACAGCAGCGCCATGTTCTTCTCTGGCCTCTCATTTAATGTTTCAAAGGGGAAACTGAAGGACAACCTGTCCCTAAGATATTCCCCCTCAGTTTATGGGTGAGTCCCAGAGAGGTGAGGCGATACATTTGGGACAGACAGACTGAGCCCTGCCACCCTGAGCATCCCCTGGGCATCACAGTGTGTTTTCTACTAGTGTCTACCTGTTTTGATCCATGGAGCCCCATCTTGACAACATCCTGGGAAGCTGGGGCTGGTGTGTGTGTGTGTGTGTGTGTGTGTGTGTGTGTGTGTGTGTGTGTTTGAAGCTTGGGAAGTGAAGGGAGTTACTTAAACTCATTCACACAAGTCTGGAACCCAGGGCTTTCCCAGTTTGCATTCAACGCGTCCTGCATTAACTAAGGGGCTGTCGTGTGCCACACCTGTGTAGTGGAGAGTCAGCCTGGCCAGGGCCTTGCTGGCACCCGGTGCAGAGCAAAGTGCCCTAGAGAGACGCTCATCAGCCTTAGAAAGGCTCCAGATCCCAGGTCTGGACCGAGAGGTCTGATTTCTGTGTAACTGTGGACATAGAGGGAGGGAGGCCTGAGACTTCCTCTGGGCCACTAGCCCCTCCTGTTCTCGTGCCTCACAGTCCCCTCGCCCCACCCCCACTCCCTTCTCTCTGCTCCTTTGTCCATTTGTCTCCATCTGTCCCTCACCGCGTGCGGTTCCTGCCCCCTCGCTGTCACGCTATCCTCCTCCCCAGTCACATGTTCTCCTTCATTCCAATGCAGGCGTGCTGGTCACCATGACAACAGAGACAGGCCCGGATTCTGAGGTGAAGAAGGCTCAGGAGGAGACTCCACAGCAGCCTGAGGCTGCTGCAGCTGTGACCACCCCAGTGACCCCTGCAGACCACAGCCACCCAGAGACCAACTCCAATGAGAAGCATCTGCCCCAGCAGGACACAAGGCCTGCTGAACAGGTGTGTACTGGGGCCTGGGGTGCCCCTCTTCCCGCCCCACTAGTCCTCCTGGTCTAGTTCTTAGGGCCCTAGTGTTTTCCCAGCAGGACAGGAAAAAGGAGATTCAGATGCATTCATGACTTGTTATGTGCTGAACTCTGGGCTGGAGGCCTGCTGGTCATTTTATACTTAATTCCCCCAGTCCCCAGAGGGGAGCTGTCATTTCCTCCACTTTATACTGAGAGGGTCTGTGGCTCAGTGCATTGTACCCAGTTCCCCAAAGTCACATAGGAATGAAGTGCCAGAGGCGGAGGTCAGACCCAGAACTGATTCCAGATACCATCCTTTCAACTTTAGTCTGCTGCCTTTTCACTCAAGCTTGGCAAACCGGTGAGACCCTGACCAAACTCATCCCTGTAAAACTATAGGCATCTAAAGGACTCATTGAGCCCTCCATTTATGCCTCTCTAATTCATTTAACTTATTTATTTTATGTGCATTGGTATGAATGTGTCAGATTACCTCAGAACTGGAGTTACAGACAATTGTGAGCTACCAGGCGGGTGCTGGGAATTGAACCTGGGTTTCCCAGGTTCTCAGGAAGAGCAGCCGGTGCTCTTAACCGCTGAGCCATCTCTCCAGCCCTGCCTCCTAATTCACGACAGGCCCAGAGAGGCAAGGACTTGGCTACACTCTTAGAGGGAGCCAGCTCTTCCCTCCATTACCATCACCATAGCTCTCAGCCTCATGCTAGACCTCGTGACAGGTAGGACTGGACTTTATTGCCTTTACTCTGTACTGCCCATGCTGCTTCCTCTCCTTCTGGTTGGCGACTTCCCACATCTCTGCCTTCTTTTTCCCAGGGTCAGAGCAGTCAGATGCCCTGATAAGTCACGAATTGTTCTAGGGAGAGAGACAGTGCAGCTTGGTGGGCTGCTCCTGTCCGCAGAGGCTGTCCGTGGTAGCAGTAGTCTGTAGGAAGACACAGACCCCTCAGCTCATAGGAAAACATCAAATCTCTACCTGTATATACCAACCATAGCCCCCAGCCACCCTGACGGTCTTGGAAGGTACCACCTCTTATTTTAGGGTGCATCTTGGCCTCGGCCACCCAGTTACTTCTTGTTTCAATTTCGCTGACTTCTTTTCTTGTTGGCCCCACAGAGCCTAGATATGGAGGATAAGGACTATTGTGAGGCCGATGGCCTGTCGGAGCGGACCACGCCCAGCAAGGCCCAGAAGTCACCCCAGAAGATTGCCAAGAAGTTCAAGAGTGCCATCTGCCGAGTCACTCTGCTTGATGCCTCTGAGTACGAGTGTGAGGTGGAGGTAGGGAGCACCCAGTGCCATATGCCCCACCCCAGGCTGGCTGGCCTCCGTGCCAGGCTAGCTCCTGTGTGCCCGGAGTCCAAGCCAAGCCAGAGGAGGACCGACTGCGATGTCCGGAGGGATGGCTTGGCCTGGCACTCCCTTGTACAGATGGTGCCACCAAGGTCCAGAAAGGGGTCATCACAGTTGCAAACCAAATTAAGACCCAACACAGACTGGCACCAGGAAAAGGTGTCTCGGGGGCAGCTGTACCTTGGTAAGAATGTTACCATTTAAGGGCTGATATGCAGGGCTGACCACAGAAGGATCGTCCCACTGTGATTCTGAGTTCCTGCACGCGCACGCATGCACACACACACACACACACACACACACACACACACCGCTTGCCCTCGCATCTTTCGAGGCCATCTTCTTTTCCTCTCATCCCTGAGCCTTAAGTCTTTGGCTTTCAGCTTCTTCTCTTGATTTCTGTCAAGGAGAAATCTCTAATATGCCCCCAGGCAGGTCCGTGGTCTAGGAAGACCCTGGCAGGGCTTGTGAGGGAGACCTAGGTGAGGTGGACGTTAGAGACTCAGAGAGTGGAGCCAGGTGGCAGGAGTTCTGAGGCCCTCCCCAGCCACAAGGAGGCTCACGCACGCACGGGGGCTCTTGGTCAGCCCCCAGCCCCACCTGCGATACGCCGGCCTCACGGTAGCTCTTCCCTCTCCTCAGAAGCACGGCCGGGGCCAGGTGCTGTTTGACCTGGTCTGTGAGCACCTCAACCTCCTGGAGAAGGACTACTTCGGTCTGACCTTCTGTGACGCCGACAGCCAGAAGGTACTTGGCTAGGGGTCTGCTGTGGCGGGTGGGCAGGGAGGCAGTCCCCCAGACCTGTGGTAGGCACCCTTCGTTTCTGCATCAGCAGCCCTGACCACTCCCAGTTCTCTGACCCACCTCCCTGCCCTCAGTCTCTTCTAAGGTATTCCCAGACAGGTACCTAGAGAGCTATGATGTGGCTGTGTGGGCTCCCTGGGGAACAGAGCAGTCCTCAATCAATGCCTTCTTCCCACCCCGGGGTGGGACAGACTGCCTCACTCTCCTTCTAGCTAAAGCTGCAGTACCTGGTCACTGTGGCCGTCTCAGGGCAATACCAGCCTTGATGCCATGACCAAACCCTGCTGGGAATCCAGACTTCACTCCTTAGTGCCACGTAAATCAATCTCGACAACAGTGTTCCCCATGAGAGTCTGTGGCTGGCCTCTTCCCGGTAGTCATCTCTCCCAGTCCCACCTGCCCACTCCCCCATCTTCCTTCTAAAGGATGAATCTTTGATTCTCTTCTAGAACTGGCTGGACCCTTCCAAGGAAATCAAGAAGCAGATCCGGAGTGAGTTCTGGCTTGTGGCTGGTGTGTGTGGATGGGTGGGCAGGGCCTACTTTGGAATGTGCTCCTGGATCCCCAGACCCCTTTGACGGGTCTTAGAGAAGGCAGGGCAGGATGATGTTGTCTGAGGCCCAGATACCAGAAATGACAGTTCAGAGCCACACTGCAAATTAGTAAAGAAGCTGTAAATGCATTCAGGAGGTCAGCTTTGCAGAGTCATCCAGGACAAGGGGACAAGCAGATGACCTGGCTGCTGTAGTAACTACCAACCCTTAACTTAGGTCTGGAGAGTGGCAGGTACTTAACACAAGGTCACAGAGCCAAGTGCTGGCCGAGCCAGTCTTGAGCCCTGGCCTTTGTCTTGCTCTCTTTACAGTGCCTGGGAAGGAGGTAGAGGAGCAGGTCAGCAACCTGTCTTTCCTGGCCCAGAGAGAAGAAGCATGTTGGGAGGGCTGAGAAAGCTTTCAAATAGTAGAAGGGGGAGGTTGGTAGCCTCAGCAAATGGGCCTGTAGTAGGTGGCGAGCATCTCTGCCTCCATCCCAGGCTCCACACGCCCTGGATATGCTTGAGCTCTTCAGGGCTTGGACTCTCTGGCCCCCTGGCTGGGAAGCTGTAGCTGAGTCTGTTGCCATGACAGCAGGCAGCTGGCCCCGGGAAGCCAGCTGACTCTACAGGAGGGGCTTGAGGAGATTTTCCTCTAGGTTCCTGACAGTTGGAGACAAAGAGGCAGGCGCATCGGCAGAGCACACTTCTGCGGGTGAGCGGGGTTCTAGGGCTGAATTTTAGGCTGTCTTCTAGTAGTGGCAGCCCTGCTGGGAAGCCAGCCTTTTATGCTTTGAAAGAATTGGTACAGATACAGGCAGCCAAGCTGCAGAGTTTAATAAAGACCAGTAGCCTGGAAAAGAGAGGCCAAATGGCCAGGCCCTAGGGTCATTCCCCAGAGCAATCCTGGAGGCCCTGCCCGCCTGGCTTGACACACAAGACTATTGTTCCTGTGACAGCTCAAGCCATAGCCTTCACACCTTGTAGCCTTGATCCTTAGGAAGTGCCTCCTCCAGAGGCCTGGGGAGTTGGCTCAGTGGGCAAAGTGCTTGCTGCCTAAGCCTTAGGACCTGAGCTCAGATTCTCAGCAGCAAAGTAAAGCGCGTCGAGCTGCGCACATTTGTAGCCCAGGTGAATTCTAGGGGCTTGCTGTCCAGCCAGTCTAGCCACACTGATAAGCTCCAAGTTCAATGAAAAACTAGCCTCAGAAAATGAGGTGAACGTGGATGACCCAATCCTCATGCAATGTTGGGAGCACTAACTGGACTCGGGGTGTAATAAAGGAAGAAGGGAGGACATGAAGGTGAGAAGGAGGAGTGTTGGGGTGTCGGGTGAGGGGGGATGGATATGACCAAGACACACGTATATATGGGTGAAATTGTCAAGAGTAAGTAGGGCTGAAGGGATGGCTCGGTGGTTAAAAGCACTTGCTGCTCTTTCAGAGGACCTGGGGTTGATTCCCTGCACCTGCCATCTGTAACTCCAGTTCCAGGGGGAATATGACGCCCTCTTCCGGCCTCTACAGGCACTGCATGCATATGGTGCACTTAATATACAGGCAAAACTCTTATATGTATAAAATAAAAATAGATCCTTAAAAATAAAGATAACAGCTGGGCCATGGTAGTGCACGCCTTTAATCCCAGCATTTGGGAAGCAGAGGCAGGCAGATCTCTGTGAGTTCAAGGCCAACCTGATCTACAGAGTGAGTTCCAGGATAGCTAGGGCTGTTACACAGAGAAACCCTATCTCAAAAAAACAAAACGAAACAAACAAAATAATAATAATAATATGGTAGACAGCATTAGAGGAAGACATCAACCCCTGGCCTCCACATGTACATGAACAAGGTAAACACACACACACACACACACACACACACACACACACACACGCCCACACGCCCGCACACATCCCCTTCTCTATTAGGGCTTTGCCTTTGCCCCAGTCCCTGAAATGCCCACCTGTTCATCCCAGTCCTGTCCTTTGTCCTCCAGGGAGCAGTTTTGCCTGATTTCTGTGGTTGGTCACATCCCCTCACCCTGGGTGGTGGCTTTATGAGCCCTTGTGTCCTGGACTTCAAAGATAGGTATCTCTCCCTTCAAGCCTCATTGCCTGTCAGCGAAGACACCTTGGACAGTTCCTCTGAGTCTTTGATTCTTCTTGGCAAGTGGACTAGCCATTCCTGCCTCATGAGCTGGGAGTGACTGCAAAGTGACCCACCCTTAGACATCGCCAGACACAGTGGCTGTTTTCTTCTGGACACAGCTTGGATGTGAATTCTAGCTCAGTTCCTACTTCTTGTGTTTCATAACTGTTCCGTGCCTCAGTTTCCTCTCTGTAGAGTGGGGTCGTGCTAACACAGCTTTGGGGCTGCTGAGAGGGTGGAATGGGGTGTCACATGTGTGGCGCTCGCACAGTGCCTGCTCCGGTGCTCCCAGCACGCACTGGCTCTGAGCACTGTCTACGGGCCCTGCTGTTCTTCCTTCGACCGGGCTTGTGTCCCTTGAGACTCTTTCTGGGGAGTCTTTGTGATTGAGAGCCTGGGCTCTGGGCTCGGATGACTAGAGTTTGGAAACCTGTTCACTGTTACTAGTTAGTTGATTGATCCTTAAAATCTTTGTCTATGAAAAGGAAACTCAGGCTGGGAAGGTTGCTCACTGGCAGAGTGTTTGCCTGGCATGCTTATGGCCCTGGGTTTGAGCGTGAGTGCTGTCAACAACACCAAAACCAACCAACCAACCAACCAACCAACCAACCAACCAATGAAAACCTCACTCTCAGGGTGATTATGAAGTTTAAATCCCTATGCCTGTGGGGAAAGCTGGTCGCCTTTGTTGCCTGGACCTCCATGTTCTCAAAATCATCGTTTAGTGAAGCAATTCAGTGCATACGTGTGGCGTGCACGGTTGCTTTTCTTTCTTTTTATTGTCTTTCCCATTGTTAGCTCACAACTCTCTCGAGAAATGTATTTATTATTTGTGTGTATGTGTGTGAGAGGAGGGGGGGGTGTGCCACAGCACACATCTGGGGGTCAGAGAACGATTCTCAGGAGTTTCTCCTTGCACTGTGGGTTCCAGAGATTTAACTCAATTCATCAAGCTTTCATGGCAGGTGCTTTTACCCCCTGAGCCACCTCGCTGGCCTAATCACAAGTCTGTTAGCCTGGGCCTCAGTTTCCTTATCCATCAAATGGGAATGATGATCTAGGATTGGATTGTCCTAGAGGGAAATCTGTGGACGATTGCTCCCAGGCTAGTGTATCTGGGACGGCCACTGGGATGGCTCAGCCTCTCTGACCTTTCCTGCCTTTTCCTCTTAGGCAGCCCCTGGAATTTTGCCTTCACAGTCAAGTTTTACCCTCCTGACCCGGCCCAGCTGACAGAAGACATCACTAGGTGAGGACTGTGAAGAGAGGAGAGATGGGCTGGTTCTGTGGAACTGAGTGGAGCCAGGCACGCTGGCCCTGGGAGATGAAGGCTCTCTATGGTGGGAGTAGCAAATGCAGATGCCTCTCTCAGACAGATCATCTCAGGACCCAAATGCACTGACTTTAACCCCAGAG
>CABHPP010114218.1:6818-25808 GCA_902168425.1 Peromyscus attwateri
GCTTTGAACTCACAGAGATCCATCTGGCTCTGCCTCCCGAGTGCTGGGATTAAAGGCGTGTGCCACCACCGCCTTGGCTGCAGTTTTAATTTTTTAATTATTGAGCTGAAGAAAACAGCATTGAAATTTTTAAAAGTACAGAACTAGAGAGATATTAAATTTCTGGTATCAAAGATTGTTTTAGAAAATCACCTGTTGACTTAGGTCAACAAAGTCTAGATACTCCTCCGTTTATAGAATGGGTAAAATATTCTGGAACTTCTCATCCGACACCAGGCTTTTAGGTTTTTATTAGCATGGAGCTGCAGATGAACATGGTAAGCTCCTAAAGTAGAAAGTACCACTCTCTTTAGCAAGCCTGTTACAGAGTTATGAGATTATTTTACATTTGTATTTGGGTTTTGACGGCACTCTGAACGCGAAGCTGCAGGAGGCAGAGGCTCTGTTCAGACACGGAACTCAGATTTGTAGCCCAGCACTCGGCACCTGAGAAACAGTCAGGTAACACAGCCTGGCTGTCCTTATAAATTAGGGCTATTTAAAGTACTAGTCCAATATTTTTGGGTTATAATTTGTTAAATTTTAGGGGGAAGAGAAGTTTGGGGTCAGAAGTAGAAACAAGAAAATACACTTCAAAAACCTAATTGGAATTGGGTGTGGTAGTACACCCTTGTGATCTCAGCACTTAGGGAGCAAAAGCAGGAGGATTTGGGGTTCAAGATTTCTGCCGTGTCTAGAGTTCCAGGCCAGCCTAAGCTACATGACACTCCATCTCAAGAAACAAACCGGAACAGAACAGAATCAAGATTAATTTGTAGTAACATGAACTTAACATGAATTAATGATTTTGAAAATGCACCCCAAGCTACCTAAGAATTTAGGGCACACAATATATAACTGTTAGGCAAGTATTTTTGTAGTTGTTATTTATAACTTAAATATTTTAAAATCCGTAGTTTTATTGCCCTCTGATTATTAAATACTTGAAGCTATAATTGTAGTACCATACAGTTTTTAGAGTATATCTTCATAATATTACATAAGGAATTAGCTTACCCAGGATAGTTTATTAATAGCTCCTAAGACAACAGCTAAATTACAACACCAATCCTGCTTTAAAGAGAATGGCTCCCAGGTTGATGTTTAAAACCTGAGAATTGGCTTCCTGAGGGTTGTTAGTGTCTGTGAGTCTTAGAGGAGGCCCTGTGAAGAACATCCTCAAGATTAGCTGTGTCTTCTATACTAAGTTTTTAAAGCTGGACTAGTAGCTGAGTGAACCCTTTGCCTCACGGAAGCTGCAGATAAGAGTAAGCAGGGTCACCTAAAGATAGATTTACTTAGAGGTTTGGCTGCCTCTCCCAGTCCATTTAGCTTGGAGCAGATTTCCATAAATGGAAAGAGCAGCTGGAGAGACCCGAGTACCTAGCTTGAGAGTGTGGACGGTGTGGAACAGGTGCTAAAAGAGGCCTGAAGTTTTAAAGCAAGTGCTCCCCAAATGACTTCCTTTTTAAAGGCTGAGGTTTTAGCATTTGGTGAATTTGGAGGCTCTAAAAAATTTTCTTTTTATGATTCAAGTTTCTTGAGACAGGCTTTAGAAGATTCGTGTCTGGACTTGTGAATTTGGCATGGCTTTATGAAACTAGGAACAGTCACAACAGCTCCTTAGGAGAACATCTTCAGAAAAACAGATTAAAATTTATTATGTTTCAGAACCTCTAATCACATAAATTATTCAGTATATAAATAAGGCAGAGCGTGAAATAAATGTACGACTAAGATAATGAATTCTTGACAATTCTCCTGTAAGATCATGGGATTGTTTTTAACTTGATACATAAAAGAAATGCACGTGTTATATGGAAAATCTGGGGCTAGATATACCGCTTAAAGGTGGAGCACTTGTCTAGCAATGTGGGAGGTACTGGGTTTGATCCTCAACATTTGAAAACGAAACAAAAGTTGTGAATGCAAAGCTTACCCTTTTTACAGGAATGAGAGGTCATCATACTGAATTCCCATTTCATGCCAGGCACTGTATGTGGTTTCCACAGCTATTTGTGGAAATTGCCCTGCTCTGTCAAAGCGGAAACTTAGGCATCGGAGAGTAAGTGGATTGCCTTAGTGGCAGAGTCTGAGAACCCTGCTGTTAGACCTGCAAGTGCAAACCTCTGTCTGAGTACTTCATTGTTTCACCAGTCATTTGATAGAGAGCATGAAAGACATGTAGGAGAGGTAGGAAGAGCAGTTGAATCGGACCGCCTTCCGGGTAAGATCATCTGTCTCTATCCATCCACCCACACACGTACATTTCTTAGGGAAAACCCAGCGAAGCCCACTGACATTCTGAAAAGAACAATGTTACTGTGAAAAAGTTAGAGAGTGTTGTGATGGTAAAATTAATAGCTTGCCTGGCGATTGTCCACTCACAGGAGACTATATAAAAATTGAGGCAATTCATTAGGCTGCTTAGAACAGAAGTGCTTCTAACTGGTTTCTGTTGGCAATCATATCACCCCAGCTTAGAGACAACTCGGATGACATAATTGAGCTACAGGGTGGTGGTTCTCTCCCTGTCCCCAGCCCCTGTGGACGATTCTCCCAGGTGATTGTGGTCTAAAATGGATGCAAATTTCGTATTTCAAGGTTCTTTCTTTGTTTTCTTTTGGTTAAGATCCAGGAACTTCTCAGTAATTTCTAATTAGCTTCATTGGGTTTTTGGTTTTGAGATAGGGTCTGCCTATATATAGCCCAGGGTAGCCTCAAACCCCATTCTCTACCCGAACCCTCCAAGATTATGAGAATGTGACACTATCACCTGGCTTATTGGTTGCTTTTAATATCAACACTCACCTTACACAGCGTAGACGTTAGCTTTAGTATTCTTTATTACTTAGTAAGTAGTTAATGAGTACTCCTTGGCTTGTGTAGAATTGTGATATTCAGTAATGATATTAAGTTGTTTGTGTCTGTTCTCCACAGTGGAAGCGTCCGTTCATGGCAGCAATGCACACTGTACAGACAAGACAATTGAAGCTGCTGAAGCCCTGCTTCATATGGAATCTCCTACCTGCTTGAGGGATTCCAGAAGTCCTGGTATGTGAGCTGTCCAGTTTATACTAACTGATACATTGTTTCCATTAGAATGAAGACTGAGATCAGTAATTGATGGTGAAGGCTCTAGAATCTTTTTTTTTTTTTTTTTTTTTTTTTTTTTGGTTTTTAGAGACAGGGTTTCTCTGTGTAGCTTTGGTGCCTGTCTTGATCGAACTCACAGAGATACACCTGACTCTGCCTCCTGGGTGCTGGGATTAAAGGCGTACGCCACCACTGCCCAACGAAGGCTCTAAAATCTTAAATGCTGTGCTTAATGTCCTAATAAGTAATACAGAAAATGCCCACATTTTTTATTAAGCAGCTGTGTATGTTGTCATGTTTATTTTCTTGATTCTGAGTAAATTATAGGTAGTTGTAGTCCTTAAGAGCAGGATTCTGAGTAAATTATAGGTAGTTGTAGTCCTTAAGAGCAGGACAAGTTGGACCATGTGCTTCCTGTAGCCTTTCAATCTTTGACTCACTCATCAGCAGGCAGTAACTAACTACATGGAACTGGCCATGGGAGAGGGAAAGGGATTTATTTCATATTCCTTTCAGCTTGTGAAATAAGGTTCTTTTCTTCCTTGCAGATTGATTTTAATAGTGGTGTTGTACTTATTTGATTTTTGTTTTGATTTTAACTCATTGTACAGGAAGTACAGTTAGTTGCTAACAACAGCCATCTTTAAAAGGTTATTTTGTGTGTATGGGTGTTTGCATGCATTTCTGCACTGTGTGCATGCCTGATACCAATGGGTGCCAGAAGAGGGCGTCAGATCCTCTGGGACTGGAGTTACAGATGGTTGTGAGCTGCCATGTGGTTGCTGGGAATTGTATTCCGGTCCTGAAAGGGTATCAGTGCTCTTAAACACTGAGCCATTTTTCATTTTCCTGCAACCATCTTTTTAATTGCATTAGGATCCAATGCATTCTTCAAGGACATGAGAAGTAAGCGGTGGCATTATTGGGTGGCATATTGATTCACATGTTAGGGTACAGTATCTGGATCTACTAATTTGAAATAGAAATGTGTTATCCTGGTTACTCATGCCTGTGTGAGGGAAGTTGAAGCAACATTATTGTATGTAAGCTGTTGTGTGTATGTATTGATAGCAATCTGTATGTACTATTTTAGTGACTTAAAATGATATTTATTGTCCTAAAATGAATAGTTAGTCCCTTTCTCATATTTTAAAATGAAAAAAATTTGTACTTTGTACTGAACTCATAAATTTTTAAATTTTGTATCATGTCCTTGTATTTCCCAGTTAATGAATGATAGATATGTGCAATGAAAGTAATTATTAAAGGACCATTATATTTTAATTTTCTCTGTCAAAATCATGTAAAATGTTGCTATAATTAACCTAGAAGTTTCAAGGGTGTTGTAGAGAGATGGCTCAGGAGTTAAGAACACTGTATACTCTTGCAGAGGACCTGAGTTTGGTTTCCACACCACATGGTAGCTCCAATTCTAGAGGAACTGATGCCCTCTTCTGGCTTCTGGAGGCAATAGGCACACAAGTGTATAAACATGTTGGCAAAACCTCCATACACACAAAGTAAAAATAAAACCTTCTTAAAAAAGGACCTCAAAGTATGAAAAAGAGGTTGACTTCCTAACTGTCAGAATGATTGTCCTTTATTTTAGATAGTTTTGGATATTCAGTAACTTGACTTCTTCAGGCACAAGTTCTTACCTTGCTTTGGATAACTCTGTAAACCTCGCCTCTTCCAAATAGTGACCTGTCCACATAGGAAACTATAACAGGGGTGGGAAATTGTAATTTTTCAACTTTTCTTTATAGTGGAAGTGTTTGTCCCTCCTTGTCTATCAACTCCAGAGTTTATCCATGCGGCGATGCGGCCAGATGTCATTACGGAGACTGTAGTGGAGGTGTCAACGGAAGAGTCTGAACCGATGGACGCCTCGCCTATTCCCACTTCACCAGACAGCCACGAACCAATGAGAAAGAAAAAAGGTCAGGATACTGATCAAATAGGAGAAGTCTTTCCCATCTTATCTTTTATTTTGTTTTGTTTTGTTTTTCGAGACCGGGTTTCTTTGTGTAGCCCTGGTTGTCCTAGAACTCACAAGAGATGTGCTTGCCTCTGCATCCCGAGTACTGGGATTAGTACTGAGTACTACTGCCTGGTAGATTGATGTTATCTTAACTAGACTCAGAAATACAGCAAATTGAGATGTAAAGATTGTGCTTTAGGGATGAGAGGGGGATCTGTAGTTGGTATGTAAAATGAATAAAAAATTTCTTAATAAAAAACATGACACAAGGGGAAAAAAAGATTGTGCTTTAAAGCTAAGCAGTGGCGCACTCCTTTAAACCCAGCGCTCGGGAGGCAGAGGCGGGCGGATCTGTGAGTTCCAGGACAGCCAGGACTGCTTCAGAGAAACCCTGCCTTGAAAGAAAATAAAAAAGATTGGGCTTTAATATTAATATTGTTTAAAGACGTTTATAGTCAGGCCTGGTGATACTGACTGTTCAGGAGGATCTAGTATTGAAGGCCAGTGGGCAAATAAATCTATATTTATTTAGAATAAAAACAATTCCCCCAATTGCTGATGTATATCATGATGATAGGGCACTTGCCTGGCATGTTCCATCCCCTGTACTGCTTGCCACACACACCCTCAAAAAGATGTTTGCATTTAAGCTCTAAAGGTGCAGGTGCTGGGTCCCCAAAAGAACCAAAGTCCCTCAAATTGTCTCTCTTCCTGGTTGTAAACTCTTTAGAGGAAGTTGCTTGTTACATTCAAACTTGCTTTTTAGATTTTTGAATTATTTTTTGGGATAAGGTCTTATTTATATATAGTTCAGGCTTTCTTTGAATTTATCATTCTCCTGCCTTGGCCTCCCCAGTATTGAGATGATTATAGACACACACACACACACACACACACACACACACACACACACCCCAGAACTACCAAATACACACATAGTATGTTTTCTTCCTTTTGTGGACAGTGTAAACCAAGCCAGCCATGGTGTGACATGCCGGTGGGTAATTTTTTCTTTTTATTTAAAATTTTTTTCATATATATTTTGATTTTTCCCCCTCCCGTAATGACTTCCAGATCCTCCCTGCCTCCCTACCAACCCAACTTCATTCCCCTTTTCTCTTTGCCCAACAGCTCTGCCTACCCCTCCTCTGTCTAGCTATTGGCCATTCAGCTTTATTATTATACCAGTCAGATGCCTTAGGCAGTCAAGGTCTTTACGTGGTTAAACAAATACAGCATGAACACAAGCAACGCATCTTCACATAGTTAAACAGATAATTCCGTCCCACAACAGCGAAGAGACACTGACCACAGCAACTCTTCTAAAGGAAAACATGTCACTGAGGTGGCAGCTTCCACTTAGTCCATTGTCAGCATGGTGGCGTGCAGGCAGACATGGTGCAGGCTACATCTTGATCAGAAGGCAGCGGGAAGTCATCTCAGACACTGGGTGCTATCTTGAGCATAGGGAACCTCAAAAGCTTGCCCCCATGGTGACACCCTTCCTCCAACAAAGCCACACCTCCTAATAGTGCCACTCCCTATGAGCTTTCAGGGTCAATTGCATTCAAACTACCACAGTGTGTGTATATGTGTGTGTGCATGTATATGCACATGAGATTTGTACACACACACCAGAATATTTAGCCATGAAAAAGAAGGGAATCGTGTTTGCAGAAAAATGAGTGGAGCAAGCAAAATAAACTAGACTTAGGGAAACAAACATTGTTTTCTCTTAGGGAACCAAGATTGAAGAAAACAAAATGTGATAAAATAATGTGAGGTGATACAAGATACAAATATACTTGTAATCTCAGGCAGGAGGATAATCAGTTTTAGGCCAGGCTAGATCATGGAAGTAGAAGGGGGACAATTTGGGGAAAGGAAAAGGACCTGGCCTAGAAGGAGGCCAGAAAGAGTAGTGTGGATCAGTAGTATACTGTATATATGAGAATGTGATAATGAAACCCATTACCTTGTGCAGTCAGTATATACTAATCAGACATTAAAAATACACACAGTTCTGTGTTTATTGCTGTCTGCGAGACAGTCAGAATGCCATTATCTGTGTGGTTTTGTTACTGTGTGCATTTGAACACACAGTCTTTGTAGGTTTTTAAGGTATTTTGTTGTGTGTGATGTGCGTGTGCCGGGGTGCGCATACAGAGCTTAGAGGAAACTGCTTTGGTCCTCCTTTCACCTTTATGTGAATTCTGGGGTTGGGCTCAGGTTGTTGGGCTCCATGGACTGGCCGAGCCACCTTGCCAGTACCCTAACCTTACTTTTCCCGAGGACCCAGTGGAACTCTTTTCACATGTGCCTTAGTGTGTTGAAGTCGAGCCCTTGCTTATCTGTCTGTCTTTGCCTTCTGGCAGAAATAAGGACAAACGTGAATGGTACATGCATTCATTAGACATAATCACTTGGAAGAGTGTGTTGTTTGCTTTTTTTCAACATTTACAGTGTTTCTGCAAGTTGACAAGGGGAAATTTTTTAACACTTCAGCTTAAATTTTTGGTGAACTGTCTGGCTCACGATATAAATGGTGTTAATGTTCTGTTTGTTTGAGCTCGAGAGCTTCCCATGATCCTCTGCAGTGAGTAGGTGAAATTGTTTCTAACTGCATGAAGCGAGGGAGAGTGTGATCAAAGTATACTTTCTATGCATGTATGAAGCTCTTAAGGAGTATAAATAAATATGCTACAAATAAACCAACCAGCCAACCATACTGAATAACTTTCTAACAGCTGGGTGTGGTGGTGCACCTCTTTGGTCCCAGGCCTCGGAGGCAGAGGCAGTAGTATATCTGAGCTCAAAGCCAGCCTGGTCTACATAGTGAGCTCTAGGACAGCAGTCCAAAAAGGTAGCTGATTGAGGCTGTCTCTGACCATGTAATAGAAGTTAGAAAAGTTACTGACTTTGTACAGTCAAGTTTCTACTCACTGTTTTACTTAAAATTGCAGGAGTGTTTAATGTTCCATTTACAAGTAACGTTCATACACACAAGTCTTCTTGAGTGAGAGGAATGTGCTAGGAATTGAACCCAGGGCTTCATGCTTCCTGGGCAAGTGCTTTACCACTGAGCTACACTGAGTAGGCTGGCCTTTAAACTCACTCTGTGACCCAGGCTGATTTCAGAGACTTCCTTCTCAGCTTTTCATAAGTGTGTGCCACCCTCCTTGGCAGTGACTGTTTCAATCTGCACATTAGTGTCTAGTTTAGTGAGGAATGTGTTTTTAGAGAGTCTGGTAATTATTTCTGTTTTCAGTTTATGGTTTCATTGTCTTATTTTTCCAGTTGGCCGCAAACCAAAGACCCAGCAGTCACCAGTTTCCAATGGGTCTCCTGAGTTAGGAATCAAGAAGAAAGCCAGAGAAGGAAAAGGTAATTTGTGGAGGGTCATTTGGGGAATAAGACTGTTTTTGGTGACATTTTTTGCAGTTGTAAGAAGGATTATTTTTAGTAGATGTACACATGGGGGTCCCATCTCTCAGCATTTCTTAATCAGGTGTGGGTCAGCATTATGGGGAACTTTTATCAAAAGAGCTATGTCTCAAAGAGATCGTGTCCACAGGACAGTGCAAACCACATTGTTGTTAGGGACATTTCTATAATAGCACTTATCCCCATGTTGAGCCACTTGAATAGAAGAGGCCGTATACTTGTTCATTGGTTTGGGTGGGTGTGACAGTCGGGTGACAGTCTGTGAGAGCCAGCAGCTCTGTACTGTGTGCTCCTAGTGACTGAGCTTAGGTCATCAGTCTTGGCAACAAGCTCTGACATTTAAGCTACCTTTGGCCTTCTGATACATACTTCTTTTCTTTGTTTCAAGACAGGGTTTCTCTGTTGTAGCCCTGGCTGTTTTGGAACTCAGAGATCACCTGGCTTTGCCTCCTAAGTGCTGCAATTAAAGGTGTGCGCCACCACACCCAACTCTTTTAAGATCTCCTGGAGTTGGAGTTACAAGCAGTTATGGGTGCTGGGAACTGAACACAGGTCTTCTCCAAAAGCAGTCAGAGTTCTTAACCGTTCAGCCATCTCTTCAGACCCTCTGCTTTCTTATTTGGTGTGTTTGATGATCCCATAAACAAAAATTATCTCTGGTTAATAAGTAAATGTCTTTAGATTGATAGTCTTAAATTTTTTATTAATATGTTTAAATTTGTCCTATTTTTATTAAGTTTACTATGTCAGTCTAGTGAAAACTGTGCCTAATAAGTCCACAGGGAAATTTGGTATTAGTTATATCCAAGAGGAAGAAAGAACAAACTCCAATTTCATTGATCTTTTCTTAGTTTGGGACAGGTTTCTGACGTTCACTTCCTTGTCTGCCCCTGGTCATCTGCATTTCCAATGGGTTAGGTTTTTGTTTTTCAATGTATACTGAGAAGCTAAGTGATGTATCGCAGCCATTAGGAAGACTTGCCTAGTAGACACCTCGTAGACACGTTCTCCCCATGAAGTAGCACAGTAGTGCACACCTGTAATCCCGACAAGAGGATCAAAGATTCAGGGTCATCCTTGGCTACCTAGAGAGCTTGAGGTCAGTTTGGGTTACCATTAGACCATCCCCCAAAATTGCAATATTGCAGACATTAAAGTGACACTGTAAAAGTAGTAAATCTGTAACTAGTAAGTGGGAAGTCAGACTGTGAGTACGCAGTTATTTCTGGGTGCTTTGCTTTGTGGTGCTGGTGCTGTAACTGCAGGCCTTGCACACACTAAGCAGGCACTCTGTTTCTGAGCCACAGCCTCAACTCCTCGTCACTGTCACTTACAATTTAGTCTAAGCTTGAAGCAGATGTTATGATATGGTTAAAGTTACAGTTAAAGCTGTGTTCAAACTCTAGCCATTGTTCTGCAAACTCAAGATAAAGTGTCTGTCATAGGCAGTAGTCTTGTGAAAGCTTCCATGTCTGAATTCTGCTTTCCTTAAAATTACTAAGTTGGGAATGAGAACTTGGACAGAGTAAAGATAACCTTACAGATGTTGATGAGTCTACTTAATTCAACAAACAGAATAATTTAAATTCTTGTTAAATCTCTGCTCACTTTTCCTGGTCCAGTCATAGGATCTAATAACCCCCTGCTTGTAAAAGAATGACTCAGCTGCATGTTTGATGTGGTTGAGTGAATGTGCATGGCCAAGAGCTCCTAGGCACTGATGGGGATGCAGTGCTGCTTCAGAGATGACGAGGTGGTGCTGAGGAGGCTGGCCTTTTTTGGCCAACGGATGCATACTGTGATCAGCTCTGAGCTATTAATGAGTTTGTTGACTTTGAAGGGAGTTCTGAGTGGAAATGAAGTGCCAGTGTTTGAGGTGAAGATGGGGCTGCAGTGGGTTAGGTTTGGTTTGGAAGCCTCTCCTGAAGGTCTGCGTTCCAGGATATAGTGAGGGATTGTTAGGAGAGGCATCTTGGACTGGATAGGAGGAACAAGTGTAATGTTGCCTTCTCAGTCTTCTTTCATCGTCTAAGGATCCCTGCTCCTAGAGGTTCTGCAGGAAGAAAGAGGAAAACAGATTGCAAAGTGCTGGTTCTCTCCCCCTTTCCAAGGGAAATGGATAAATAAAATCTTAGCTGGGCAGTGGTGGTGCACGCCTTTAATCCCAGCACTCGGGAGG
The DNA here is from genome assembly GCA_902168425.1 of Peromyscus attwateri. NCBI lineage: Eukaryota > Metazoa > Chordata > Mammalia > Rodentia > Cricetidae > Peromyscus > Peromyscus attwateri. Next base: position 17,558 of record CABHPP010114218.1, read on the forward strand.
CAGAGGCAGGCAGATCTCTGTGAGTTCGAGGCCAGCCTGGTCTACACAGTGAGTTCCAGGAGAGGCACAGAGCTACACAGAGAAACCCTGTCTTGAAGAACAACAACAACAAAAAAATCCTTTTCTTCCTTTTGGGATTAAGTTATTTATTGTACTTGCTAGATCCCCCTTTTGTGCATATTTTAACTGTCTTCCACGACTTACCATTCCTGAAATGTTAATCACTGTTTCCTGTGGTTCTTTGGAGACCTCCAGTTACCATTGCCTTGTGATCTGTCTTAGATTGTTTCCGGCTGACAATGCATCGTTGTCTATCTTGTCTTCTACTCCCGTCCCCAAATTGTCAATCCCTCAAGGTAGAGATCTGATCTTCTCTACTTGGGTTGATAGATATGTGTAGATGCTGTAGCTGAAGTTCTCCTGTGCCCAGCCTGCCGGCAGTCAGGACAAATCTCTCCCACTAGCGTCCCCCAAGTAAACACACAGAGACTTATAGTACTTACAAACTGTATGGCCGTGGCAGGCTTCTTGCTAACTGTTCTTATATTTTAAATTAACCCATTTCTATTAATCTATAAGTTGCCACATGGCTCGTGGCTTACTGGTATCTTAACATCTGCTTCTCATCATGGTGGCTGGCAGCGTCTCTCTGCCTCAGCCTTCCACTTCCCAGAATTCTCCTCTCTGCTTGTCCCGCCTATACTTCCTGCCTGGCTACTGGCCAATCAGCACTTTATTTATCAATCAATCATCCACAGCAAGATGCTATTTTTATTTTCTATTCATGTGTGTAATGTCTGTAGTAGGCATGTGCATGTCAGTGCGGGTGCCCGTGGAGGCCAGAGGCATCAGAGTCTCAGAACTGGAGTTTGTAGGTAGTTCTGAGCTGTCTGATCAGGGTGCTAGGATCCCAATTTTGGTCCTCTGGAAACACAATGAGCTTGTAATCACTGAGCCATCCCTCCAGCCTAAGGTGTAGACATTTTGTTTTGCAGAGATATTTTAGTATTCCTCATTTTCGATGTTGCTGACAGTGTGACCCATGGCAAATGCTGGAGTTACATTTTATGAATACGTGCCCAGTTCAATGGTCCATCCTCCTGCTCCTGCTTCTGTTTAGGAACACGTGTCTTAGATGGGAGCATAAGCACATTTAACAGACATGTTTATATATGCTGAAGTGATGTAATCTGTCATATTCACAGTACTGGGTACACTGTGTGGAAATATGAAATATTAAAAAGTGGTTAAAATACAGTAAATTATATGGTAGTCCAATCTATGTTTACTAGCAGTTCAGAGATCATAAGAGTTCTTCGAAGATTGGGGCAGCCTGTAGCCGAGTACCCTACAGTTAAGGCCTACTGGTTAATCAAAGAAAAGCATTTCTTACAAAGAGATCCTGATTGATGTGCCAGTCACTGTGGCACTTGCTTGCTGTCCCAGCTCCGGGGAGGGGGAGGTCAGTAGTCAAAGGCCAGCCTGGGCTCCAAGACCCTGCCTCACTCAGCACTAGTAACAGCAAAGCTGGTTAGTGCTTCTGATGAGTTTGAAGGGGCTTGGGAAAGAATATAGAACAAGTACAGATGATTATATTCAGAGTTCAAACCGGTATAAGTTAAGTAAGAAATTAGATTCTGTTTAATTCAGGCTAGCATTGTATTATACTAATCATTATGCCATTGCCTCTCCTGAGCCTGAAGCCTTGGATACAGGACACATGACAGTATAGAATCTAGGGCCTCTATCAGCTTCCTTGTGGAAGAGCATACATTTTTAAGAACAGACACATAGTCTGGGCATAGTGCAGGCCTTTAATCCCAGCATTCGGGAAGCAGAGGTCTTGGTTCAAGGTCAGCTTGGTTTACATAGCAAGTTTCAGGTTTGGCTGGGCTGCATAATGAGACCTTGTCTCAAAAAGAAACAGCAAATAAGTATATTTAGGATTTTTATTGTAAATAAGGATATTTTATTTGCAATTAATCATATTAATGGATTTTAAATTAATGCCTGTCATTGTTTTTGCTTTGTTTTTAAAGGAAACACAACCTATCTGTGGGAGTTTCTTTTAGATCTACTTCAAGATAAAAATACTTGTCCCAGGTACATTAAATGGACTCAGAGAGAAAAGGGCATATTCAAACTTGTGGACTCAAAGGCTGTCTCGAAGCTTTGGGGAAAGCATAAGAACAAACCAGATATGAACTATGAAACTATGGGACGAGCTTTGAGGTGAGAATGAACATGGGCTGGTTTTTAAATAGAACTTACATGTCTGTTTAGATTGTCTGTTAGTTGTTAAAGTCCTTTAAAGGAAAGCTTTTTTAAAAAAAAAAATCCCTTAATGTAACTTCTAATTTTGGTGAACAATCTAGAAGAATTTCTTAGATTTGGAAATAGATGGGGGAAAGAGAGGTTTGGTCTACATGCAGAATTTCAGTATTGGAAAACCCATATTTATTGAAAATGGATTCTGCATTTAGGACGGTTCTGGAATAGAAATTGTTACATTGTAGGTCTTTTAAAACATCCAACCCAGACTGGATGTAGTGGCATATGCCTTGCAGTCTCTACTGTTTGGTAATTGAAGACAGGAGGATAAGAAGTTCAAAGTCATTTTCCTTTACATAGTAAGTTTGAAGCCAGCCTGGACTACAATGAGATCCTATAAGAAATCCTAAATGAAATGCATTTTCCAAAGTTAATTTCCTTTTAGTTCCTGCAAATGTTGTAAATGACTTTATCTTGATAATGAAAAATTTTTGTTGTGTTGGGCAGTATGAGAAATCCATTAAATCCCAGTGTACACATTATTGCGTTTATTTATTTGAGACAGGCCTTGCCGTGTAGCCCAGGCTGGCCTGGGGCTTATATAATCAGGCTGGCTTTGAACTTGCATCAGTTCTCCTACCTTGAGGCAGGAGCCACTCCACATCGTGGTTTTTTTGTGACAGTGTTCACATATTCCACAGATTGCATCTGTACTAAACATGGCTGAGGTGATTATTCCATATAAAGTCGGATTGTTTTTAATAACAGTTCCTTGTAGTATCAGTAGTGCCCTGTGTTTAGGCTAAGCTTTTCTAAAGAGAGACAGACTGCGATCTCATCACTTGGGAGGTGGAGGCAGGAGGATCAGTCTAGAGTTGGAAGCTAGCCTGCTCTGTGTAAACAGAGGTAGTGTGGTGCGGTGCTAGAGATGAAGCCCTTTCCTCTTAGTAGCGAGTCTCTCCTTCAGTCCTCGGTGCCACAGCGTCTCTGTCCACATCACGGTTACAGAGCTGCATCAGCCACGTGTCATTGAAGTGACCAAAGCAGCTCAGGGAAGAGCGGGACATTGTCCGTGGGAGGACTGGCGTCGCCTCCGCAGCCAGACACAGATGGATGCGGACACTTAGCCTGCCTCTCCTTGTCAGTGGGTCATCCATGCCCACTGTTCCATGCCCCACTTTAACTCGGCGAATCTTAAGTACTTCTAGGCCTGGTCAGATTGACAGTCAGTATTAACCATCTGGGCCTGTGGCACGACATAGCAACTTCATTTCCTCACAGCTCTGTAATCTTAGACGTGCTCCTCTCCAGAAGTAAATGTCTGTCAGTGCTGGCTTTACCGTGATGGTGATAGTATGATTGATTGTTTTCCTCTCACAGATACTACTACCAAAGGGGGATCCTTGCCAAGGTTGAAGGACAAAGGCTGGTCTATCAGTTCAAGGATATGCCCAAAAACATAGTAGTCATCGATGACGACAAAAGTGAACCCTGCGCTGAAGACCTGGCCGCAGCCGCTGATGAGAAGTCCTTAGAACGAGTGTCACTGTCTGCCGAGAGTCTCCTGAAAGCGGCAACTTCTGTGCGCGCCGGGAAAAACTCCTCTATGAACTGCTCCAGAGCCGAGAAGGGGGTGGCCCGAGTTGTGAATATCACCTCCCCTGCTCATGACGCTTCCTCCAGGTCTCCTCCCACCACAGCGTCTGTGGCGGCGGCGGCGGCAGCTCCCAGGTGAGGGGCGGTTAACACAGTGCTTTGTGTTTGGAATGCTCCTTGGGACAGAGGAACTGTGCTTGTTTAATCTCTGTTAGCCAGCACTGGATCAGCACTGGAAAACATGCATCGCAGGGCTGGAGAGATGGTCAGTGGGAAGAGCACTGGTTACTCTTCCAGGACCTGGGTTCAATTCCCTTCTCCCACATGGCACCTCACAACTGTCTGTAATTCCAGTTCCAGGGGGATCCAGCACCCTCACACAGACATGAATGTAGACAAAACACCAATGCACATAAAATTAAAAAAATTTTTTTTTAAGTGCTGGATTTTTTAAAATATACTTTTAGCTCTACATAGTGGAACACACCTATAGTCCTAAGTACTGTGAGGCTGAGGCAGAATCACAAGTTCAAGGCCTGCCTGTGCTACAGAGTGAGTTCTAAGCTAGCAGTGAGTTAGCAGGACCTTGCCTCAAAAAGCTGGGGCTGTAGCTCAGTAGTAGGACACTTGATTAGTATGCAGGAGACGTCAGGTCCAATCCCCAGCAGGGAGCAGGGAGATTTTTTTCCTCAACTTTACTACATCTGTCAAAGTTGGAAGCACTGGTTTTAAGCCTTTGGATTTGTATTTATTTTTAAACGTGAGACTCATTTTTAATTTAGTATTGAACATAACCAACCTGTTTATTTTCATCCACCAGGACAGTCCGTGTGGCCATGCAGGTTCCCGTGGTGATGACCTCACTGGGTCAGAAGATTTCAACTGTGGCAGTTCAGTCCGTCAATGCCGGCACACCGTTAATAACCAGCACCAGCCCGACGACAGCCACCTCTCCAAAAGTAGTCATTCAGACAATCCCGACCGTGATGCCAGCCTCTGCTGAAAGTGGAGACAAGATCACCATGCAGCCTGCCAAAATTATCACCATCCCCGCCACACAGCTTGCACAGTGTCAGCTGCAGACCAAGTCCAATCTGACTGGATCGGGAAGCATTAACATTGTTGGAACCCCTTTGGCCGTGAGAGCACTTACCCCCGTCTCCATAGCCCATGGTACTCCTGTAATGAGACTATCTGTGCCTGCTCAACAGGCTTCGGGCCAGACTCCTCCTCGAGTTATTAGTGCGGTCATAAAAGGGCCAGAGGTTAAGTCGGAAGCAGTGGCCAAAAAGCAGGAGCATGACGTGAAAACTTTGCAGCTGGTGGAAGAAAAGGGCGCGGATGGGAATAAGACAGTAACCCACGTCGTGGTCGTCAGCGCACCCTCTGCCATTGCCCTTCCTGTGACTATGAAAACCGAAGGACTGGTGGCCTGTGACAAATGAACTGTTGTTAGTGTCGGAAGGGAGTCGTCGAGAAGCGGAGGAGGACTGTGAACAATTGTGCATAGACAACGCAATGCAACTTACTGGAAATACTTACCTACCCATGTTCCAGTGGGAGGTGGACTACACGTTGAGATGCTGACAGAAAACTGCCTCTTAAATAGGAACAACTGAGCCCTCCGTAAGAAAAGACTGAAAGGGACCAAGCAGCCCACTACACTATCAAGTTACACTAAGAGTTGGAACACTAACACCTGTAAGAGGTTACATGGTTTTCAGCGGGGCGGGGTTGGGATGGGTGATCTCATTGTTACATAGAGCAATTTTTGATGCATTTAATATGCATACCAGCAATTCTCACTGTGTTTGCACAGTGCTCACTTAACTGGTGCTATGTGAAGACTCTGCTAATAGAGGTATTCTAGAATATGAACTGAGTGGATCCAAAAGCTCCAGAAGAGGATAGCAAAAAGATCTAGTGCGTTTTCTTGTTTTATTTTTTGTTTTTGAATATATATATCATATAGCTTAAGCTGTTTTAAAACAAAGGCCTTAGACTAATTTTCAGTTTTCTTTCTTGAAATAAGCTAATGGCTTGTTTGTGTAAAGCTTTTTTATTAAAGGAAAAAATTTTAAAAATCTTGTACCTAGCACAGTATTGTTATAGAATTTACATGTAACATTTTATATGGTAGTTTAAGTCTGTTGGTTTCTTAATTGTGAAGAAATTGACTGTTGGCTCTGGCCCTTTACTGTAACATACCGCGTCGTTCAGTTCAGCCCTGGCGTCTTGCAGACACCTCAGAATCAGCCCTATCGTGAACTTCAGGCTCCGCATGAACTCGTCAGGTAGCGCTGATACCTGCTCTGTTTCCTTTCTCATCCTCTTCCTTCTTTCCTCCTCCTCCTCCTCCTCCTCTTCGTCTTTTTTTTTTAGTTGACGTTTAAGAGGGAAAGTACCAGTGTTCAGATTTGAACTATAATAGTTTGTATATTCAACATTTGAAGTATATTCTATTTTGTTGTACTCTTGTTTCAAAGTGTATTCAAGTAGGTTTTCTGAAATATAGAAGTGAAATTTATCTGGTGGTTTCGGTCTCTGGTGATATTTCTCACAGTGCTCTAAGGCCGGTACAGGGTGTCGTTTCAGTTAAGCAGTGGGTGTTTTCTGAATTACTACAAGAAGAAATGCTGCTCTGGTTTGTCCCACTGTACTAAGGGTTGGCGGCTCTTTGCACATTCCCATTTCCTTTATAGCTATGATCGGCTCCTTAAATGCAGTGTTTTAGTTGGCCATACTTACGGATTTCTATGCGTGAAGCCCTTTCAACAGAGTGGCAGAGTGCTTGCCTGGCGTGTGCCAGCCCCTGGGTTTGTCCTGGCACCTCACCTACACACTGAGTCACCTCCAGTCATACCATTTGTTCCCATCAGACCGTTTTATGGGTAGAAACTAAGGTCCAGCCTTTCCAGGTGAAGGCTGAGGCACCAGAGGATCACACAAATGACTTAGTGTCACACATAATTAGGACCTCCTCGACATCTTAGTTTTTCTTCCACAAATAAAAAGTTGTCGTCTATCTTTTTAGAAATTTAGATGAACTGTTCAATATTTTTTGGCCTTTGTATATTTAACACGATGCTACTTATATCAGCAAAGATTTTTATAAAAGTTCCCTTTCTAACCTTTTTTTTTTAAAAAACTAAATTGATTTAAAAAATTATGCGTATGAGTGTTTTGTCTGCATGTGTATGGCTGTGTACACTTAACACTGTGCTGATGCCCCAGGAGGCCAGAGGAGGGTGTCAGATCCCCTGCAGCTGGAGTTACAGATGGTTGTGAGCTGCCCTTTGGGTTTTGAACCTGGTCCTTTGGAAGAGCAGCCAGCACTCTTAACTGCTAAGCCACCTCTCCTGGCCACATCCCCCCCTTTTCGAATCCACAAACTTATCTAATGGTACTTTTAAAAATTAGGAGTCTAGGTCAATTTCTTATCCCATTGAGTTAACCTCAAACTCTACTTCTTAAAACATTCCTAAATATTCATCTTTCAAAATCAATACCATGCAGTTAACTTTTGGTCAAATCTTCTATAAAACTCATTTTTCAAAAGGCTGTACGTGACTGGACCCAAGTCCTGAGCCACACAAAGCATATACAGATTTTGGTTACCTGTGCTAAGGGTCTTAACAGCTAAATTGTAACAGATACTTTCTTCTGTGATTTGAACTCTATTCTAAAAGCAACAGAAAAAGTTTCAGGTAAACATCTAAAACCTAAACTTGCAAATGTAACTACAGCTTCTGAGCTCTGTCTTTGAACTATGAGTCAATATAATGAGGTTACACTTTGGTCTCCAGCACTTTTGGAGAAAAGCCACAAAACCATAGCTTGATGCCACTGCATCTTCCAAACTCCAGCCTTTGCATTGTGGTGAACAGCCTGTGTTTATTCCTTAGATCACTTTTCAGGAGCAGTTCCAGACTTCAGTCACCACCCTTCTCTCCAGATAACCAAGAGACCTCTCCAGAGACCCCTTGGCTGGACCCTTTGCTACAGGATCTCACTTCAGCAAACATCCTTGTCTGTTTCAAGGAGATGCCTCCTGTTCATAAGCATCACTTTCCCTTCACACACCCTTGGTCTAATAGTTAACAGTTGATCATTCAATTTCACTATTTATTTTTCAGTGGAGATCCTGCAGTGCTCACTGAAGTTCACCAATAGCCCAGCTTCCAATCAAACAATTTATTTGAAAGATCTGAGGACAACTTGCAGAAGTCAGCTACTCCTTCCACCATGTGGGTCCTCAGGATAGAACTCAAGTCATGAGGTTTAGTCGTCAGCACCTTTACCTGTTTATCAAGCCGTTTCAACATCTATGTATGTGTGCCACATGTATGCAGTGGCTGTGGAGACCAGAGGAGGGAGTTGGAGC
>CABHPP010114219.1:0-18991 GCA_902168425.1 Peromyscus attwateri
AGGGAAGTCCGGGGCAGGATGGGAGCTTTGTCCAGAAGGGAAGTCCTGGGCAGGATGGGAGGTTTGTCCAGAAGGGAAGTCCTTCTGGCGCAGGCTGGGAGCTTTGTCCAGAAGAGAAGTCCGTCCGGGGCCGGCTGGGTGCTTTGTCCAGAAGGGAAGTCCCTCCGGGGCAGGCTGGGAGCTTTGTCCAGAAGGGAAGTCCCTCCGGGGCAGGCTGGAGCTGGGGGCCGGTCTGTAAGTCTCAGGAAGTGGCGGGGGTCTCTGGGGGTGCTTTGTCCAGAAGGGAAGTCCTTCCGGGGCAGGCTGGGAGCTGGGGGCCGGTCTCTAAGTCTCAGGAAGTGGCGGGTCTCCGGGGGTGCTGGACTTGGGGGCAGGGCTTGGAGACTGCAGGGGATCTTGGGGAAGGGGGCCCTTCCCGGTAGGGGTGGGGGTAGAAGGGAACCTGCCCGCTGGCCAGAACTTGGGGCCAAGGTGTGCAGGTCTTGCCAGGGGAGCCTGGCGCCCACGGACGGGATCTAGGGTGAGGGCGGGCACTCACCTTTGTCCAGAAGGGAAGTCTGTCCAGGCAGGATGGGAGCTGGGGGCCGGTAATTGTTAGCATTTTTATTTTACAAGTTTCATACATTATATTTACATCATTCTTTTCCCCACCCCCAACTCCTCCCAGATTTTCTGTCTCTCCCTACCTAACTGACTTCATGTTCTCTCTCTCTCTCTCTCTCTCTCTCTCTCTCTCTCTCTCTCTCTCTCTCATCAAACAAAATTAAATACTTTTTAAAAATTACAAGAAAAAAGAACCAAACAAAAACAAAAAAACCCAATTCCAACAAAAAACAATCAACATGGTGCCTGTTTTTGTTGCCCCCCTAGACATTGGGGGAGAATGGGGCTTTTCCTGGAGTGTACCTGGTGACACTCTATTAGAGAAAACTAATTTTCTATTTCCTAGAAAGAATTAATTTCTATCAGCTTTTAATTTTGGAGTGAAACTTTGTGTTCACCTGCTTTTCTCACTGCTGGGACGGTCTGATTTGAACGTGTGTATTTTCTCAGTTTTCCTTTACAGTGTTTGTGAGTTCGTATCTGATTCAGTCCAGTTGTGTCTGAAAAATTCCATTTCCTTGTAGTCATCCACCACTTTTTACTTTTATAGGCTTTCTGCCTACTCTTCTTCATAGATCCCTGATCTATCAATTTGTCTTAAATGAGATGACATATCATCTCATTTAAGACAAATTGCTCCAAATTCTGTAACTCTCTGCACATTGTCCAGTTTTGAGTCACTATGTTAATTACCATCTGTTGAAAGAAGAATTTTCTCTGATGAGGGTTTAGTGATACTCTGATTGATGGTTATTGCAGTATACTTATAGGTGTCATGCTATTGCTCTGCTCCTTAAGCAGAATAATAGTACTAGAATTTTCCTAAGGCTCAAGTATTGACTCCATTAAATGGAGTGGGTCATAAATTTAATCAAAAAGTAATTGGTTATTCCTATAGCAGTTATAGCACTATTATACCAGTGTATCTTGTAGTCATCTTGCTGTTGTAAACTGCGAAGTTTGTAGCTGGATTTTGATTGCTTTTCTCCTCAAATAGCATGCAGAGAATCTTTTCGTACCATGAATCCTCCTCAGTAAATGTGAAGCATCTAGTTGTGCATCAGCATATTGTTTCTCTTGATTTGAACAACAGAGACAGAGGGTAAAATCCTCTTAATTGAGATATCACCCATTTGCTACAAGGTACAGAGAGGGCAAGCCAGACATTAATTTTTGCCATCTAACTTTCCTAATGCTAGAAGGTGCAGTGAGGGCTGCTGGAAGAGATGGGGAGACTTATGCAGTGTTATCCAGATGTGAATTCTAAGAAACAAAACAGCAATTAACCATGTGAGTTATACCCACTAGTGAAATTGATAACAACTGTTATAGGGGCAATCAACTGCTTTTTGATTCAATTATTGTAACTGTAACCTGGTCAAAAACCTGGAACCAAGGAGGGTCTAAGAAGAAGCATCAAACTACCTTCTACAATTATACTGATAATTAATCTATTATAATTGTACTGACAGACAAATGCCACCCTTAACCTTTACAGTGAAGGGTGATGAATGCTGAAATTATCATTTGCTTAAGGCAGTTGAGAAAATGATACAGATGAATGCTCAACCCTCTGAGAATATTGTGAAAGGGGCAGATAAGATGTAAGAAACGAACTGAATGATTTAGAGAAGGGTGATTGTGCTGGATAGTTTTATGTCAATTTGACACAAACTAAAGCCACCAGAGAGGAGGGAACTTCAATTAAGTAAATGCCCCCATAAGATCAACCTGCAGGCAAGTCTATAGGGTATGTTCTTAATTTGTGACTGGTGGTATAGGACCCAGCCCATTGTGGGTGTTGACACCACTGAGCTGGTTGCCTTGGATTCTATAAGAAAGAGGCTGAGCAATCCATGAAGATCATGCCAATAAGCAGGGCCCATCATGGCTTCTTCATCAGCTCCTGCCTCCAGGTTGCTGCTCTACTTGAGTTTCTGTTCTGAATTCCTTTAATGATGAACAGTGCTGTGGGAGGGTGAGCCAAATAAATTCCTTCCTGCCCAAATTGCTCTGGTCATGGTGTTTCATCGCAGCAATAGTAACCCTAACAAAGACAATGATGAAACACTGTCTTCTGGGTGTGACTCAGCTTGCAGCCATGAACTCACAGAAGCTACAGTTCTTGCACTATTTAAACTGGTTATACCCCGGGGCACAAAGAAAAATAAAATATGGGGGAAAGGGAAAATGGCCTGTATGGAGGAGACAAGTTGACAAGGGTGGGAAAGAGATTGAAGAAGGTGGGAATGACAGTAATAAGAATGCATTACACAGATTATGAAATTGTCAAATAATAAATTTAATAACAAAGATAGAATATAATTTAAAATACTACAAACACCAATGTAGGTGAGAATTTAGAACAACCAAACTCTCATTCACTTGTTGGAAAAAAAAATGACATGGCTACTTTGAAATAGTTTGTCTAATTCTATGAAAATAAAGATATTTTACTGTATAGTTCAGTCATTATTTTTCTTGTATTCTTCTAGATGAGCTGAAATATATAGAAACAAAATGCTATGTGCAGACTATTACAATAAATTTATTCATAAGTTCCCAAGCTGAAAAGAGCCAGAAGTCACTTTGATAGGTAAATGCATAAATAAATTGTGGCACATCCAGGCCAGGGAATATTATTCTGAACTAAAAAGAAATGAACTTTCTAGTGATGAAAAGGAACTGAACAGCCATAGGTATGTATGTCTGAGTAAGAGGAGCAAATCTGAAAATTCCACATACAGCATAGTTCCAATAATAAGATACTGGAAAAAATAAATTTGTGAAGACAATAAAAACCTAGTAGTTTTCAGGTTTGGCATTTGAGAAAACAAGTGTGTGTAGCACAGAGAGAATTTTCAGTAGGATGCTATAAAAGCAGATATAAGCTAGTGTGTAAAATCCACAATGTATACAACAGTGATACTGAACTCTCACAGAATGGGGGTGATAATGCTATGCCAACATTAATTCATGGGTTGTAAGAAAGGGAACAGTCTGCTATTAGTAGTAGGGAGTTTGAGCTGATGTTCTTGGAAATTGTGTGAAAATTTTTATTTACTGTTCAGATTTGTTGTAAAACTAAAACTATTCTCCAAGTAAGTTCTAAATAAAACTAAATGAGTAAACAAGGCTTTGAAGCCACACAATTTATATACTGTACTACATTGGATTTACCCACTACAAGTTTGTAGTAATTGGTAACATTTATAGATGAAAATTATAGAAATCTAGACTAATTTACTATGACACAGTCACAAATATACAGCACTAATTGCATAGCAAATTATAGTGATCTGGAAGAAACTATATTTGTCTCCAAAGCTCCAAATCTAGGGCTACTCAATTCCTGCTGGAGTTTGATATTTTTGTCCATTACAAGTTGTGTTATTTTGTTGTCAGTGATTATTGGAAACTATCTACTACATGTTTTTCAAGTGTACATGCATATCTTCTTTATATAGTCAATTTCAGTTTTTTATTTGGTTCATTAGAATGTTTTATATAGCTCCCAATTCTAGTGTGTGTCATTTATTATAAAGTTGACTATATTCCTTGGTTTCTAAATACATAAATAAACAGATTTGTCACCAATATGTGGTCTCATTTGGAAAGTAGTATATTTTATCTGTAAAATCCAAGACACTGATGTTACATGAGAAAAAGACCAACCTTTCATTTACAAGTTTTGTTAGCTTCTACAAATCTTTATTTCTAAAAGAAAAACAATTGGTCTTAAATTCCACATTTGAAAAACTTATAATTTATCTATATGATCAGAGATTAAAAATTAAATAGTTTGAGATTTTTCATCCATTTTATATCACAAAGAACAGGAGGATAACTTAGGCTCTTGTAAGTAAGTATGGTGGCATTTATGTAAATGAGAAAATAATTCAACTTTATAATATCAGTTTATTAAATTACCCTCTAAAATCATCCCTTTATACCCAAGGACCAGTTCAACTCTTACTTCTGATCAGAAAAACTTTCTGAATGAATGAATGAATGAATGAAATGCACAGAGGTTAATACAGATGTCCACATTAGGACACAGAACAAATTGTAAAAATACAGAGAATGGTTGTCATGAGCTCAACACTAAATAGGACAACTCCCCACCCCTTTCTATTCTCATAACGCAGGGAGCATCATGGAATGGCAGCTGGAAAGATTGTAAGGTCCAGTGGATAGAGAGTACTGTTGTGAAACATTATCTTCTGACTGAGATAAGGCTGTTGTAGCCATGAACTCACCACAGCTGTTATTGCCTGTAAAAGATCAAGCTATGGGAGGTAGATAGCTAGTGAGCGAAATGTGAATCAATTTTCTTTAAGGATGTGGGCCCTGATAGCTTGCTCAAACTCCCTTAGAGAGGCCTATTTCCATGTGTATATGAACAGTATGAATTTGATTCAGCGGGTTAACAAAAGAAGGAGAAGAAGTGGCAGCAGGAGGAGGAGAAGACATGAAATTAGGAAAGGATGTGCAGAGACAAGGGTCTGGAAAGAGTTAGTCAGTGGGTGATGGATGTTATCAAAAGGCTTTATGGGTGTTGAGATTGTTTTTCACAGAATATATTTTGGTCAAATTATATTCCCTCTCCCAATTACTCTCAGGTGCTCCCTATCTCCTCCCAACCCAGTTTTATGTTCATCTCATGTTCACCTACCCCCTCTCCCAACTCTCAATCACATAAATTGGAGAAAAGAAAATCAAAAACTGAAATTATCAAAGTGTAAATAAAATTAAAAATATATCAGTTCACCTCTGTGGGTACCACAGTAGTATTACATTTCAGTGCAATAAACTAAATAACAATGGCACTAACAGCAACAGAAGACCTTAGCAACTGTGCTTTGATAATGATGGAGTAAGAAACCTGGAGCTCATATACAGTGTCTAGGCAATTCAAACCAGTAAAATGAAGAACAGGTAGTGTTTGTGTATATGGGGCCTGGGGGAACCGTAAAGATTAATACCACAATGTAACTCTCTTTGATTCTGAAAGACTGAACACGTAAGAAGCAAAGGTCAGAAGTATACAGCAACTGATCAACTCTGATACATCATCTCTGTGGCAACCAAACCTGGCATGAAACCATAGCTACCTCTTCCATAAATGAGGCAGAAACTGTAAATATAATTCATTAGATTATTAGTGTTTATTCCATGATGGCCTGATACTGTTGCTTTTAGCTTAATCCCAACTACAAATGAACCAGGTAGGTAGATAAGTCTCCTGGTCCAAACAGGTACAATCCCATATTCCTCATACCAATAACTTCTAAAGAAGCTAAAGCTGAGATATTTTCCTACTCTTCACTATTGAGTTCCTCTGGTCCCTTCTATGTCTTTGAATCTTCCAGAGATGCAAATGATGGCGGTGGCAGGCACTTTTGATATTGCTCTGAATGAACAGTTGCTTTATTTTTTCATGTCATTTGGTCTTGTATTTCTATGGGCTGTTAATAATGCTGAGACACAATTTTCAATACCCCCAAATCCTAGATTAATGAAAATTGTTATTACTCCAAAAGAGTCAAAAACTGATATTGGAGATCAATATACCAACAAAGTTACAGAAAAATATAAATAAGACTGGCGGGTAAAATGATGTTATTTTTTGTCTCTATGTGGAGCAAGAATTAATTCTCTTGCTTTGGCTCATATAAAATTATTTGGGGACTGAGCAAATTCTCCTGAGCCTCATTTTAAACCAAACTAATAACATGCAAAATTCCCATGCTATATTTTTGGAAAAAAAAAATACTTTGCTCATCAAACTTGTTTGTGTAAAAGAGTGAACAATAACAACAAAAAAAATTCCTCAAAACTGAAGGTTTTCTCATCAAAACTAGCTCAAGCATTCTTCATTGTAGCCCAGTGTTACAAAACTATTTTACCATAAACTCTAAGCAAGCTCTCCCTGCTCCTATTTTTGTAAGGTTCCCTTTAAAATTCCCAAGTGTAGAGTCTAAAACGCTATAAATATACCTGTGTGTCTTTAGTCTTCCACACAATATGGAAATTAGTGGTTCCCACGTTGAAGTAAGTCTAATCAAATTAGCCTGGCTAAGTCAGCATGTTTTCCCTGTCAGTTCTAGATACTTTTTTTTTTTTTTTTTTAATTTTGTGGATGACCTTTGAAAATAGCAGCCAGGCGGTGGTGGCACCCGCTTTTAATCCCAGCACTCGGGAAGCAGAGGCAGAGGGATCTTTGTGAGTTCGAGGCCAGCCTGGTCTACACAGCGAGATCCAGGAAAGGGGCAAAGCTACACAGAGAAACTCTGTATCAAAACCCCTCTGCCCCCCCAAAAAAGAAAATCCAATCAATAAATACTCATTGACAAAGACTCTTGCTATGGAACATTTTATTCCCACAGTTCTTTGACACTCCTATTGATGTTTATGAGGGTTTTTTTTTTTTTTTAAACATAATGCATGTTCAGGAAAGGATTTATTTTGGAGTTTATTTCACTGAGTTCTTAAATCTGTTTATTTTCTTAAAAGGAACATATACATTAGCTTATTGAAAAAATTACTATATTTGTTCATTGTGTAGATTTTTGAAAAAATAAACTTACTATATACTAACATAACATATTCCTTTTCCTAATATTTTCATCTTAATAGTCATACAACGTAAGAGTTATGAGGGAAACTGAGTATCTTTATTCAAAATTTAACTTCTTATAATTTCTGTACTAATTCTCCTTTTAGACAAAAAGAATTTTAAAAAAATTAATCAAGATTACACAAAGATTATACATGTTTAAATAAATAAAATTATACAAAGATACTTTTTTAAAGTTTTAAGAATGAATTAATTAAATATTGAAATGGAGATTATTAGATTAAATCATACTTTTCAGATATTAAGTAAATCAGTTTTTCTGACTTGTATTTCATGCACTTAATTGGCATTTTGAATACATATTTGAATATATTTGCAATTTGTACACAAAATATGTGAGAATATCAATTGCTTAGCATAGGTAGCTATATACTGTGCTTGACCTACTTTGTTTTATAAATATTATCTGGAGTAACGGAAGTGCAATTATGTTTAAGGAAATGTTTTGTGTTTTGACTTTAAAACTTTTAAGTGATACATAAGCTGTTATAAATATGAGTTACTATAGAAAATAAACAAACTTCAAAATTAATTATCTTGCTTCGCTTGATTAAATGTGACTATAAAACTAAATAAAACTAAACTGATAATTAATTTAAAATCTCAGACATAATATAAAGATTATAGAGAAGATTCATATAAGGAAAGTGACCACATTTTTCCATTGTCTTTGTAAGGAAATTATTGTAATCGCCTTAAATGCTAAAATATCAGTGTGATAGTTAACTTTGGTCATCAGTTTATTGAATTGAGAGCTGACTAACACTATTACAAAAGCAGGCTTCACAAAATGTTTGAATTTCCAGGCACAATTGACTTGTTGTTGACACTACCCAATAGACTGGAACCCCAATACAATGAAATGGTAAAAAGGTACAACCTGCCTTGTCCAATTTTTTTTTAATATTTTTATTTTATAATTAATTTAATTTTACATATCGGCCACGGATTCCCCTGTCCTTCTTCCTCCCACCCCCACCCTTCCTCCCAATTTACCCCCCATTCCCACTTCCTCCAAGGCAAGGTCTCCCCCGGGGAGTCAGCTCAGCCTGGTACATTCAGTTGAGGCAGATCCAGTTCCCTCCTCCCTACACCAAGGCTGAGCAAAATGTCTCAGCATAGGCCCTAGGTTCCAAAAAGCCAGCTAATGCACCAAGGACAGGTCCCACTCCCACTGCCTGAGGGCCTCCTAAATAATTCAAGCTAATCAACTGTCTCACATATCCAGAGGCATTGGTCCAGTTCCATGGGGGCTCCTCAGCCACTAGTTCACAGTTTATGTGTTTTCACAAGTTTGGCTATTTGTCCCTGTGCTTTTTCCAATCATGGTCTCAATATCTCTTGCTGCCCAATTCTTTAGCACAGTGATGTTGCTGCTGATGTTTTTGGGCATCAGATCAGTTGCTTCAACCTCTGGATGTGGCCTACTACAAGCAATTCTCCAATCAGTGTTCAGACATTCTGCTTCAGGCTGGGACTATATCATTGGTCTCTCTTCTTCTAAGGACTGTATTGAAAAACTACAGGTCTCTCTGATTCTTCAGTATATGGAAAATATAAGACAAGTTTCTAGCCTTCTACTATATATGCCCATCTGATGAATCCCTTTTAATAATTCCAGATGTATTTTATTGATTCTATACATTTTGAGTATGAATATATGCATTTTTTTCTGAGACAGGGTTTCTCTGTGTTGTTTTGGTGCCTGTCCTGGATCTCGCTCTGTAGACCGGGTGGGCCTCAAATTCACAGAGATCTGCCTGGCGCTGCCTCCTGAGTGCTGTGATTAAAGATATATATTAGTTTTACTTCACATTATTAAACCTAATATTTTCAGCTAGATTAAATGGCTGTTTTATATTTTACACACAAAAAAATTGTATGTGTATATATATATATATATATATATATATATAAAATGAATACCTATTAGTTTGGAGGATTACAATTAATACAAAATTAAAGAAACATTATAGCCATAAAATAGATGAAGAATCTGGAATCTGGAATAGTTACATAACATTGCCTAGCAATTCAATAATATTAGTTCACTTGTTAAACTTAAAATAGTTTACATATTATAACTGTCAATTTGCAGATCTATGAAAATGTAACATTATAATTATCCAATTTACCTTTGACATTTTTTATAAATAAAATTATATTCTTTCTAATTTTTAACATTTGTCATATTCTTAAACCATTTAATAACTAAACTCATGTTCCATATAAAGTCATTGGTTTTAAAGAATATCACTAGTTAGTAACTTATCTTCTTTGAAAACCTTGCCTTTTTATTTGATCTGTAAGATTAAAAATATACAACATAGCTGGGCAGCAGTGATGCACTATATATGTATTAGAGGCTTATTCAAATCAAAACATTTTACTGTATATTTTTATAGTAACTTGTGGTTTGGGAATACAATCCAGTGGCAAAATAAGCTTATCAAACATAATGCTCTATGAATTTTAGTGTCTAGCATCAATATCTCTTTCATTATCAGCAGTAAACAATCTAAATTTCATTAATTCTTCTAAAAGAGAATGAGTAAACAAAAAAGTTTCCTTCAATTTACAAAAAATAAAAAATACTTATCTAAAGCAATCTTTTATTATTTGAATTTAAGACAAACTATTTTTAAAATCTTGCAAAACAATCAATAAATTTAGGAGTCAATGCATAAGTAACCAGTATGACTCAGTCTTTTATAGCTTTTAGAACATATTGATTATATGGACAGTCCTTGACTGACATCGTTTATTATGACTTTTAAATTTCATTTTTGAAGACTTTTTTTAATTGTATGTTTATTTGTGTGCTTCTGTGTCTTGGTATATGTGTGTGTAAGTACAGGTGCCCAAGGAATCAAGAAGAGGGCATCAGATCCTCTGGAAATGGACATACAGCCTTTTGCCTGATGTGGTGTTGGGAACTGAATTCAGCCACCAAGCCGTTTCTCCAGCCTCAACATTTACACTTTGAAATATTATAAAAATATAATAATACAATCATTTTCTTAACTTTCAGTAAATTATTCAAAACATTAATAAGATATTTTGCACTCTATTATAATATCTGCTTTGCTGGAGTGTTTACCTAACTCTAGGATAAAGTATTTAGAACATTTAGTGTAAGTGAGGCAAGTTATTATATTTAATATATAATGAACTTTCACAATGTAATTTCTACTCATAGTATTTTCAATTTGCCATGTCTTATTAGTACTCCATTCTAAGAAAGAAAATATCTGCCGCGCGGTGCTGGCGCACACCTTTAATTCCAGCACTCAGGAGGCAGAGGCAGGCGTATCTCTATGATTTCAAGGCCAGTCTGGGCTATCATGTGAGTTCCAGGAAAGGCAGAAAGCTACACAGGGAAACTCTGTCTCAAAAAACCAAAAAAAAAAAAAAGAAAAAGAAAATATTCAAATTTATTAAGGTCATGTTTACATGTATACTATATGGGTGATACCAAAATAATAAAGTCCTACAAAAATAATTTTGCAAATTACTTGATTTCAATATATTTCTCAATGAACAAAACCACAGTACATCTATTAATATAAAGAAAAGCATGAACATTTCCTAATTTTAATTCTCTTTTCACAATTTGATTATTAACTTCTTCCTTTTAACCCAACAGTTTAGAGCATTGTAATATACAGGAGGTTCATTCCCAAAGTAAGATATCATAGCAAAGCAAAGCTGGGCAAGCTTGTCTAGCTCAAAGAGCATGAGGTAGTCATTCATGCACAACCATAGGGGAAAGAGAGCTATCAGAAGGAACAGCTCTTGCAAAATCTCCAAGAGACAGAAATTTCTGAAAGTCAGGGATGTTACAGAGGGCAACCTAAGGCAAAATGTTATGCGATGCTTCTGGGAACACAGTAAGAGACCAGATGCTGTAAGACCTTGTTGGCCACTGCAAAGACAAGTGTTTGTTTTGTCATTTGTAAGACATAAAGAAACAATATAGGACCTAAGAATTTTTTTTGTATTCAATGTGTACCTTGATTTAAATTTAGACAAAAATACATTATCAGAAGCAATTTTAACTTAGTTAATATAGGGGAGGTGGTAGCAGGGCATTTATAGACATTTCCTTCCAGAAGAAAGGGTAGAATCTTGAGACTCCAGAAGCTGACAAGCTCCAGGGACCTAGGAAACCTGGAACTTTGAAGATTCAACCGAGGCTCACCCCAAGGCCACTGAAGCAATAAGCAATGGCTAGGGAAGGAGAATTTGACCATTCTATTAGTTGAGAGAATACTGATGGATGTGACAAACCACCTACAAATCTTGAAGAGAGCTCCAGTAATGGATCATTTGTGAATTGAGAGTGGATTTGTGATGATGCAGCCACTTTTCTCCTAGTCATTTTCTTATAAGTAATCCCTCATGCTTATCCCCACAAATAGCCCCTGTAAACTCAGTGGTTCACCATGTTGGACTTAGGTAGAGTCTTTACTTTGGTCTGTCATGGGTTCCTTATCTTGAGTGGGTCAAATCCTGTGTGTTGTGTCTCCCCAGGAAAGACGTCACACCACTCAGGGTAAAGGTGTAGCAGAGTCAAATGCTAATATATAGCTTCATGGTAGAGGTGGGAGGATTTAGTGAGATAAACTAACTATCAAGATTCAAAGCATGATTCACAAACAAACTGACAAAACAATGCTCAAAAGGAACAAGCTTTGTACAAGACGATTGGTTTTGGATAACAGTGAAATTACATGGATGTGATCTCAGGCAACCTGCTAAATATTCATACCTGCACACTAGTGTTGCTCTTGCCTCATTGGAGAAACGTCTTTATTTAATGGGTGGCAGTTAATACAGATACTCCAAATGATTAAAGTAAAGAGTGCAAGTAATCATGCTGTTCTCATCTTTAAATGGGGCATCTTTATCAACCCCTCTAAGGCTCAAGGAGCATCTCAGAGATGGGTTAGAAAGAATGTAAGAAACTACAAAACAACCTTCTGGGTATGAGATAACCAGTGCAGGCACGAATGCACTGCAGCTCTGGTTACTCCCATCAGATCAGACTGTCACTCTTCCATCATGCATTGCGGCAGGTTTGATGGGACCTCACCATTCACTGAGGGACATGTGCAGTTCATGTGTGCAGGGAGGGGCCAGTCGTTTCTTACCATGGTATAGCCACTGGTAAGTTCCCCATTTTCAGCAAATCAACCCACATACTTAAGTAAGGATATATAGTTAATTACAGTGGATGAAAACAAAACAGATATCAGTGAACAAAAGGCCTGCCTGGGATTAAGAAGGATTTTACACATTCTGAGAATAATGGTGGTGGATGCCAAATAGAAACTATTTACGTGAAGGAATTCATGAAAGCATCAACCTAAATAGCAATTATAATTGTGCATATTTATTTTCTTTTACTTTTGAGCTCAATATAATTCTATCATTTCTCCCTTCTTTTTTCTTCTGCCTATCCACTCCTCCTTGATCTCTTTCAAATTCATAGTCTCTTATTTCATTGATTGTTGTGACATGTATATGTACATATACATATATATTCTCAAATATAACATCCTCAGTCTGTATGGTACTTGTATATATGTTTTCAGATGGCTAAGTTTATACATTGGAGTTGAAGGTTCATACCAAGGTTTTAAGACAGAATTTTATGAAAAACAAGAGCAATTTCAATAGTTGGGAACTCCATAAATATGTCACATTTTCTTATAACATCGCCTCAAGATGTGCTTTAACAAGAAAACATAGAGTAACATTTAAATTTAACAGCAAAGCCTGAAAACTATAAAGTTTATTACCATGTATACACTTTTGTGATATTGAGCATAAATGTAAATACTGTATAATGAAAAAGAAACTACAGAAGGCAGAAAATACTAATAGAATGAAAGAATGTATATCAAAAATATCAAATGATTGAGAAAATTTTCATTGTGATTGATTAAAAAATGAAATAATGTAGCAAATAAAGTTTTGGAAACCAAATTATAATACTGTAGTGTTTTCTGAAATTAAATATTTTAATGAATGCTTGAAAATATGTAAATGAAGATTAATAAGAAAAATTACCAATCATTATATAATTTAAATCACTATCAATAACCAGAGCATTGATCGAGCATATGTTCAAAAATCACAAAAAGAGATGTACAAAACTAAATGTACACTTAAGATCTATAAAAGAATAAAATCAGGAAATGTATTATTTCATTGAATTCAATATTATAATAAAATGTATACTACATTATATAATGTATGCTAAAATATACAAAGTAGTTGCCAAAAATGAAAATTTTAGACATGTAATATTGTAAGAAAACAAACCTCAGCACAGATAAAACAAAACAATAGCAATACAAGCAGGGACCTGTGAAATAAAACATAGATACAAATTATGTGTTACTTGGAAAAACTTAATTACAACTTAGCAAACAATGCTTACAAAAGGATATTAAGTTCCTTAGGAAAAAAATCCACTCTAAATAAGTAGTTAAGAAAAAAGTAAAAGGAAATATGAGTAAATATTTGACTATTTTACTAAAAATATTTTAGTATGCTTGAAGTAGTAATTTATTTCTTCAAAATTCAATTTAATAAAATTTAAGAAAAACCTTAAAACTTATTTAATAAGATTAATTTTCCTTTTAAAAGTATAACTTTTATAAATTTTTCTTTAAATCTCTTCTTGCTTATAAAATAGTTGATTATAAAAAGAAGTTAAAGATTCTTCATATTGCACAATGTAGCTTAACAAAATTATAATTAAATTACTAGCGATAGCACGGTGATATTTTTACCAGTTTAAGCTAAGTCATATTTCACCATATATTAAAATGGGCATTATGTTTATGCTGAGATTTTTTTTTAATTTTTAAATTTAGTTTACAAAACAGCAAGTTTCCATATGTGGGTTTTGTTTGTTTGTTTGTTTTTGTTTGCTGTTTTGTCTGATCCTGTCTTGGTAGCCTCTTCATCTCCCTGTCCCCACTACCCAATTTCTCTTATTATTCCTGATGTTCCCAACTCCTACTGTGCTCTATTGTCTTCCAGCACCTTCCTCCATGAAAGCTCCTCCTTCATTTTCAGCCCCATGAGCCCTTTTCAGATTTCCAGACTTTTACATCTTGCTTCTGCCTAGATACAAACATTTAACACTTAGAGGATAGAATCACATATGAGACAGAACGTACCATATTTGTCTTTCCAAGCCATGACTAACAACCTTGAAATAAGGTTTCCTGTCCTATCTAGTTCCTAAAGCAATTTTGTGTATATCTGTAGTATTTTTATTATCTATTCATCACTTGAGGACCACATATTTTGTTTCTATTTCCTTTCTCTTGGGAACAATCGAAAATGAGGATAGCCGAGCAAGTGGATCTATAGTAGAATGCCACACAGTTTAGGTATAAGCCCAGAAGTAGCTTAGTGGGAAATTTATTAGTTCTACTTTTATTTTTGGAATACCATGCAGATTTCCATAGTAGTTGCATGAGCTTACACTCTTACCAATTATTATACAGTGTATTATAAAGGTTATTTCTCCACTTCCTCACCAGCCTTACTTGTTATTCATTTTCTGATAGTTGCTCTCGTCACAGAGTGAGATGGATTCTCGATTCTCAAGGCAATTCTGGATGTGTAGAGATGTTAATCACATCTTTCCTGTAGAAAAAGAAAACGTTGTTTTTGACATTTTATTTTTAATTAAAATATACTTACATCACTTCTTTCTATCCCTTTTCTCCTTTTGATCCCATCCATGTCTCTCTTCCAAACACCCTCTCAAGTTCATAACATCACACACACACACACACACACACACACACACACACACACACACACACTATACATATAAATCTAAATACAGTCTTCTGGATCTGTTTAATGTTGTTTGTATGTACATGTTTTTAGTGATGAATGCTTGATACTGGATGAAGAATTAGGGAGCTCATCCCTGAGGAAGATTAATTCTCCCCCTTTTTTCTGTTTGGAAGTTTTTAAATACCTGTGTGTCTTCACCTACTGTTAAGGTCCTTTGAAATTTTCCCTAAGGTCTTATGACAACTGAAAGACAAACATCCTATGTTTCTCTCGCCTGTGCTTTGTAGCTCCAAGTCTTTAGATCTGAGTATATAGCCTTAAGTAACTAAAGAAACCACAAAACTTAATAGGACCAGGATGTGAAGAGTAGCTACAGAGTGAGCAATACCAAGATACAGGGAAGATGGATAAATAATATTAAGAGCATTTGGAAAGGCAATAATCACATGGTTTTATATTTACATAAAGCTGTATGTAAGTATATATGCATACATATGGATATAGGTTAAATGAAGTTATATTACTTGGAGTGATCTTGTTACTTACTCCAAGGGGCATCACTATCTAACAAATCCCTAGCACCAGGTATGAGAAACCTCCTTTGTAGGTGTTACTCAGGGGAGTCCAAGAGACTCAAAACAGTATATGCTTTTGCCATTGCCTTAGATTGCCTCCCAAAAGTTGAAGGTAAGTCCCTGTTACGGAAGATGCTACAACCTTCAGACATAGAACTCAGACCACTAAACTTCCTTCCTAAGGATCAGCTTTCCTAGTTCCTGAAGTGCTGCGTAAGTTGCTGAGAGAGAAAAGCAATCAATAGTCTTATCCAGCAATGAACAGCACTAAATATGCTATAATGACACCGCTGTGTTGGTAACCAACAGCTGTCTCATTGAACTTAAGTCTCATTTAACAGGAGGGAAATCATGACTGATACTGGAAACCTAGTGATCTACCTGTGATGAGTGGGCCATGGGTATTTGAAGAGGTCCTGTTACTGTGACTTTCATAAACTAGCATAATTCACAACTGCATTATAGATACTTATCTTTATACTTACAGATACATGTAGCTCTCATCCTCATCAAAGAAACTTCTTTCTGAAGAAAACAGAGACAATTATGGAATTTCCCAATGAAAATGGAGAGAACAAGTGACAGTGGGGTGCCTACATGAACCCAGAGATCTACAATGTAACCCCTATACTCAAAGCCCAGAGAGGATCATGAAATGGGGGTGCAAAGAGTGTAAGAGATGAAAATTTACGTCTGGATCTTCTCTTATGTTTCGTT
This sequence comes from Peromyscus attwateri, assembly GCA_902168425.1. Lineage (NCBI taxonomy): Eukaryota > Metazoa > Chordata > Mammalia > Rodentia > Cricetidae > Peromyscus > Peromyscus attwateri. The sequence goes on from CABHPP010114219.1 coordinate 16,366, forward strand.
GGTCTACATGTTTACTTTCATGCCATTACCATACTATTTTTATCTGTCATTTTGGCCCTGTTGTGTAGTTTGACTTCAGGTAACATGGTGTCTCTGGGTGTGTTATTTATTGTTAAGATTGTTATGGATATTCTTGTTTTGTGTGTGTGTGTGTGTGTGTGTGTGTGTGTGTGTGTGTGTGTTTCCAAACAGATTTTGGTACTTTTTATCCATTTCTGTGAAGGCTGTAATTAAAATTTTATGGGGAGTGCATTGAAGTTTTATTTTGCTAGGGCAGCCATCATCATACTGTCCGTTTTTCTAATCTGGGGACTTAGAAATTTTCTCTATTCTCTACTGTCCTCTTCTATTTGGATTTTGAGCTTTCAACAGAGAGGTCTTTCACTTCATTAATTAGGCTCATTTCTAGGTATAATTTTTGTGAGGTTATTCTGAATTGGGTAATTTTGTTTGTTTCATACTCAACAAGTTCATTGTAAGCATATATAAAAGCTATGATTTTGTGCATTTATTTTCTATCCTACTACATCATTGAAAGCATTTATCAAACTCAGTGTTTTTGGTGAAGTGCATGGGTCTTTGAAGTATAAAATCATCTGTAGATAGATATAGGGTAAATTCTTCCTTTACAATCTTATCTGTTTCCATGTGTTTCCCTTGTTGTTTCACATAAGGCTTGGAGCCTTATATAAACAATACTGAAGACAGAGAACACTCTAGTCTAGTGCCTGATATTAGAAAAAATAGTCTCTTTTTTGGTATTTACTATAATGTTGGCTATAAGCTTGTCATATATACCCATGTTTCTAAATTTCTCTATGAGATGTGTAGAAAAAATGAGTGGCAATACTATAATTTATAATTATAATACTTTGTAAGATTAATATATAAAAATATTTTAGTGAGAATTTCACTATCACTTTCTCTGTGTATATGTAAGTTCTTTGGAGAAAAATATTACAAAATAGGAGACGATTTCAAATATGCATATCATTGTGATTTGATATTCATTTTCAAAACGAAGAGAGAAGTCTGTTTTTGTTCATCATGAAATTCACTAACAAAGAAGTTACTCTTTCCACTAAACAAAAAGAGTCTAAGACAAGGCAAATTCTTATTGTCAGTATTATTCTTCAGGAGAAGCAGTACAAAATGAGAGAAGAAAATCAACCAAAGTATTGTCTAAATATGCCCCAAACTGCCTAGCAAAAGTTCCTAAAAGGTATCCAAAATAAATGAGAAAGTAAGAAAGCAAGCAGTTGTAATAGCCTTGCTGAATGAAGTAGATGGGTACTGGAATGAGGAGATGCTTGACAAAGTAGAATTTATAGATTAGAGGACCATAGAAAAGGCACTACAAAGACTAGTGATTAAAGATGCATACCTAAGATTGCATAGGAGCCACTATGACTAACTAAGCTCCTCGTCCACAGCATGCACTTCTGTGAGTGAAAAGAATGAACCGATATGGAAAGAGGAATGTCAGCCATGCTGCAAGTAGAAGAATTAAAAATGTCATTCATAAAATAGAAATATCTTCCAATCTTAATGAGCTAGATAAAAGAAAGATCATGTAATAATCAGAAAGTCAGTGTATTAGGAATGTAGATGAGAGAAAGGGTACTTGCCTAGAGTGTGGGGAAAGTCAAAGAACACAATTGTAGAAATACAAGACAATGAAAAAGCAAAGGAAATAAAAGAATGGAGGGAGAACATCAGTAAAGAAGGACATAAAAATGAATAAGTGTTTAGAAATTTGCAACCTACCCACAGTGAATACGAAAATATAGAAAATCCAAATAACCCAATATTGACTAACAAAGGCTAAGACAATAATTTAAAAAATTCCAAACAATGAAGAGTCCAGTATTAGGTTTCTACATTAGGGAGGATACTTGTTGTTAAATAATATTTGCATTACAAGTAACCTACACCCATGAAATTTAAATAATATGGTTATCTGAACAAAACCAGCATATCGACAACATCAGTTCACATGTCAATGTGTACACGTGAAAATCCACATGGTCCTGCCCAGAGATGAACAGCTGAAGGTCCTCAGTGTCCACAGATAGCAAGAATCAGCTTCATTTGATTTGATTTGATGAGCTTGTGCATAAGTTGTCCATTTTCAAGTGGTCAGCTCTAGGCATATATGTAGAAGAGCAACACTGAATGAACCTAGGATATATGTGTGTGTGTGTGTGTGTGTGTGTGTGTGTGTGTGTGTGTGTGTGTAAAACAACAATTAAAGAAGGGAATATAATTTTGCATCTAGGTGAAAGGAGAGGGAGAGTTATATACTTTCAGTTATCATTGGTCATGTATGAAGGTTTCAATATTTAAAAAAAATAGGAAATATCAGTGAGCAGAAAGCATTAAAATTCCATGTTCTAAGTAAATCAAAATATGTACATAATTAGTACCTTTAGTACTAGATTTAAATATTTATACAGATTTTCTGAAAGTAAATCAAATTTCTTTTTTTTTTTTTGATATGTCATCTTATTAATATTTATTTCTATTTGACCTGCATGTTTTCTATTTTATTTTTATTTATTTATTTTTTTTTTGAATTTATTTTATTTTATTTTACAATATAATTCAACTTTACATATCAGCCATA
>CABHPP010114220.1:0-11018 GCA_902168425.1 Peromyscus attwateri
GGCGGGTCGCGGGGCGCCCATGGCGGAGTGTGGCCGGGGCGCCGCAGGGGAGGCCCTGCCCACCTCCCCGGGCCCGGCCCTCGGCGCCAAGGGCGCCCTGAAAGCCGGAGCCGGCGAAGGCGGCGGGGGAGGTCGCCTCGGCCACGGGCGGGCGCGCTATGACAGCGGCGGGGTTTCCAACGGAGACTGCAGCCTCGGCGTGTCCGCCGACGAAGCCCGGGCCAGCCCTGCCAGGGCACCTCGAGGCGTGGCGCTCGCACGGACCCCTAGCCCGGCCCCCGGTCCTGTCCCCAAGGACAGCAAGCCGGGCGGCCTGCCCCGCCGGAGCAGCATCATCAAGGTAGGTAGGAGACCCGCGCGCGTCCTTGGGCTCGGTTTCCCCGCCCCGGGGAAGCGGTGGCGGAAGGAGGCGATGCAGAGTGAGCCTGCTGCGAAGAAGGGGAAGCCAGGGTGTTTGGGTGTTTGCAGTGCTGGAGCAGGGAGTGGAAGCCCATGGCATTGGGGAAGGTTGGAGAGGTGATCCGGAGTGTGCACGAGAGCTGTGCTCTGACATCCTCAGAGCAACTTGGGCTGTCACCTCTCTCCGGATTGACTTGGAATTAAATGGGCCTTGTACCTGCCTGGATAGGGACATGCTTTCCAACAGCAGCTTAGCCTGGTGGCACACTCCCTGTAAGGTTGCTGTTGTATTTTAAAGACAGGGATCATGTGAAAATATTTTCTTAAGACCCCGGACAACGAACATACATTATTTAATAGGTTTCTTCTAATCGACATTGTAATTAGTTGCCCCTAGCCAGCGATCGTATTTGTAGGATATAAAATACCCCCTCCTTCAATTACTCGGAGAAAGGGATCACAAACGCAGATTTCATCTTTCTTAGGCTCAGAAGCTCTCTGGGAGATTACAGTTCCCGCACAATTTAATTCCTAGCTGCCATAGGCAGGCCTCCAGTCAGCAAGTTCCTTTGGAATGGTCTTGCTGGGGTTGTTGTTTGTTTGTTTGTTTGTTTTTGTTTTTTCATGGTGCTATTTAGAAAGCCACCAGCTGTTTTGTGAATTTTAAATTTCAAGGAGTGACATTAAGAGTTTGTGGTGGTTTCCTTCAAATATTACAGTTTAGTTTGCAACATAAAAATATTTCTTGTGACATGAAGTAGAAAAAGAAAGTTGGTAAACTAAGGAAAGCGGAGCCTTGGGCCACATTAACCCATTTGGCTTGCTTAAATTTGGAGCAAATGTGGACTGTTGCTTTTGGGAAGTGAAGGGGGTTTTAGGACAGGACAGTGAGTAGCAGCACAGCACGTGAGTAATGCCTCACCCATCCTTCTCGTGGCTGGTGACCCTTAGGAGAGAGGTCAGAATGTGCCGGGGTGGGGGTGGGGGGCCACAGTCAGAAATCCTCGAGGACTGTGAGAGTCTCTCTGTGTTAGCAACCTTGCATCCATCCAGTGAAACACACCACTTGCTGCTGTAAGAGGCAGTTGTGAAACTGCATTCGGCCTTGTCATGGGCTTGCTCAGTTTGTATGTGGGAGGCACCGTGGAAGGGCTTCAAGTCAAGTGCATCTTCCCCGCAGCTAACTTTTAAACCAAGAAAAGTAGTGTCTTTCTGTTGCCTGTGTAGCTTTTAGTGATGATGCCTTTTCTTCTAGTATGTAGTTTGTTTTCAAGTATATATGAGTATTGATCCTATTTGCAGAGCTATGTGAGATTTCTGTTTTTATTGGTTGACAAATATTTGTGGTGATTTTGCATGGTGATATTAATAAAATTTTGTGTAAAAATTTCAGAGAAGATACTGTCTTACTTAATTTTAACAACCTTTCCTCCTAAGGGTTTCAAGGGCTTGTTTTCACATTTAAGAGGCTAGAATTTATCAGTATCCACATTGAGATTCATAGGGAACCCTGATGGATAGCAGCAGTGGTGCTCTGTTTCGTTGTTGTGGAAGCCAAGACAAGATTGGCTTGCCTGTCTGTGACGTGAGCTTGAGACTGAGTCCTTGGCACCCTCCTCCATGGAAGGCTGTAGAAACACAAGCATGAGTCGTGAAGAAATCCCTGGTTGGGAAATGGAGATGCTACTTATACTGAATTCTGCGTTTCAAAGTCATGTTTTCATTTTTCTTCATTTTAATGAAGCCAGTTAGCTTTTTATTCACCACCACGCCCCTAGATACACAGTGCCAGGATCATAGTAGGTGCTACAGGAATGATAAGGAAGTTTGTGTTTATCTAAGTTCTGTTACTTTCTGAAACAGGTGGTTTTGGATTTACCAATCATATCTTATTATCTTGTACCAGGTAAGATAACCTGACAGATTCCCCTTTCTGGTCTTTGTTTTCAACTTATTTTTTTCTTAATCGTTCTTGAAAATGAAATGGAAGTAGTGTTAAAAGTTGATTGTGCCTGCAGTATAGAGAGAAAGGCCACTCTAGATAGGTAAGTAGTTGTTTCTCCATGAATTTTCTTGGAGCATCAGGATTTTAGGAATTTAGTGTTGTGTTTTCTAAAGACATATTATACAGCATAAAGATAATATTTTAATAGAATAAAGAAGTCTCTTAATTTAATATCAAATTCCACAACACAATGAGTACTGCATAGGTACCTTTGAATGGCAGAAATTGTATTTCACTTTTGTTAAGAAATAACACAAGTCTTATGCTTAAGCAGAACTCAGGGGAAGAGCCGTAAGAAGTCTGTCCTTGCTCTCTTGTGCTCTTTCTAAAGGGCTTTAAGGACTAAATGTGGTCAGGTGGTCTGAGGGTGGGGGACAATGACGAAACCGAGGTGCTGCAGACAGTAGCCGTTGGTGACTGGCTGAGGGGCAGAGGCTAGTTAGTATGTGTGGCTTGAGCAGGCTGCTGGCAGCCTCTTGCTTCTTTCCTGTCTTCTGCTTCTCAGGCTTTACATCCTGTTAGGTCAGGGTCACTAAGTGATAGGTAAAGGAAGGCTCAATACTAACTCGATTGGCATGTTCAGAAACACACTGAGCTGACCAGAAGTCTATTTCTTATTTAACATAATTTTTTTGGTGTTTCATCTGTTTTATAAATAGCAATGAGTAAGAAATTGTTGTAAAACGTTTTTGGTTTTTTGTTTTTCCTCCTAAAATAGGCACACAGTTCTATACTAAAAGAGCTCCTCAGCTATGGTAGCAATCTTGATGAAAATCCAGAGAGAGTCTTATAAAATCTTTTACAGATACTTTGAGATGATACGGAAGTCATGGGAAGCAGTGGCAGATATTTTAGCTTTCTTTAACCTATTGAAAATAACAGTATGTTCTTGAGATTATCTGCAGAGTCACATGACTGGATTTTTAGGGACGAAGTTGTATCTGTCATCTTTAGTAATCTAGTGAAAATGAAAACACCACTTTCATTTTCTCCTTGGTCACACTACTTAATACAACCTACTTTATTTACAAATAGATAATTTGGTTAATTGTTCAGATGGTCACTTATTTTTTAAATACATAGCTTATTTATTAATTAAGATATGAAATAGTACTTGGGGCCTTAGATTTATTTTAGAAATCAATGTATCAAAATGACTATATTAATTTTGGTGGTTTGTTTTAATCAGAATTAATTAACTGCTTTCCATTCAAAAGGGTGCTATGGTTGCAGTTGCACTGGGCATCAATTTTGTTAGCTATGGCAGTGCATGGAGTCTCCTAGTCATTACCATAGTCAAGCGACCAAGCAGTTTGGCCAACTCTTCACCCTACCCCCAGATCTCTTTGTCATCCTCCCTTCTCCACATCCTTAGAATATGGCAGCCATTGATGCTGGCCCTTCCCATACTGAGGCCATGCAGCCATTGATGCTGGCCCTTCCCATACTGAGGCCATGCAGCTATTGCATTACTTGGTGTTCAGATGAAGTAACAGTAACCACCGCTTACTGAACTCTCGTTGTGGGCAGGACACGTGACGGGTGTGGCGCTTTCCCCGACTCTGACGTGGTCCCATGTCGCCCACAGAGGGTGGAGGAAGGCCGTGTGTGGAGAGGCTAGCAGTGGGTCCGTGGTGCTGAGCGGCATGCAGTCTGTCTCTGGACTGTGGCCGCGTTCCTTTTTTTTTTTTTTTTTTAAATTACTCTATCCATTTACACATTTTGTGTAAGTAAGGGAGCCTTCCTGGTCTGGGATACCAGGTTTGTTTTTCTCTTCTAAATGTACAGGGTGTTGGAGGGGGAGAGACTGTCTCCTGCAGAAGTAGTTGATAGATAATATAGCCAGGCAGCTGCTTCATCACCTGTCATAACTACTTGGCCAGGCCTTCAGCTTCACAGCGACTTTGTTCTTCTTAATATAGCTATCATATATTGTTGAGTAAAAAAATAATCTTACAGTCTTTATAGTGACATACATTCCTTCCACCTTGATGCTGAGCTCCCAAGCATGAACAACACTGGACTTTTTAATGCCTGTTATACATGTTCAAGCAAAACAATAAAATCATACCTGAGCATTGTACTGGGGCATGGTTTTGTTAAGTGGGCTCTTTACAGCCAAAACTGGCACTGGCGAGTTCTGCACTGGTAACATACAGTGCTCAGGAACTGTTTTTTGAATTGGAACTTAATATCTGTATTCAACTTTAGTGTCTTGCCTTTCTTTCCCTTCTCTTCCTCACACAAGGAGAAACAAAGGCCACTGCTTGCCAGGCATTTAAGAACTGGATCACAAAGGGAATTGTCTGAATAGATAGGCAGATCCAAGTAGACCCTTTGGATCAGAAACTCTCACGGCCAATCAGCAGCTCTGCACTTTACTTTCTACTAATGCGTTTAGACCCAATAACTGTTGAAAGGTCAGAGCATGGCCGACTGTTCAGTCTAAAGAGCTTTCCCCAAAGTCATGAGAGTGCATTGTTTTTATACACCACCCTTTGCTTTTCCTTCTTTCAATCCTTCTATTTCATTTGCATTTTAAATCAAATCCGTAAAGACAGCTGATGGGAAATTGGTTTTTTTTTTTTTTTTTTTTTGGTTTTTCGAGACAGGGTTTCTCTGTGTAGCTTTGCGCCTTTCCTGGAACTCGCTTTGGAGACCAGGCTGGCCTCGAACTTACAGAGATCCGCCTGCCTCTGCCTCCCGAGTGCTGGGATTAAAGGCGTGCGCCACCACCGCCCGGCGGGAAATTGTTTTATTAGTTGATTGTATCATTCAAGTTTTCTCAAATCTGTTTACTTCCTTCTATAGTGCTGTTTGCTCTGTAAGGGGTTTAAATTATACTGTTTTGTTTTAAGGCTTAGGTTATCAAAATTTGAATTTTCAGTAGATATAGCAATGTTATTTGTAGCCATAATGCAGATCTAAAATGAACATTTGTAGTTTTCTTTTTAGACATATATATTGGTCCCAAAGTAATTGCTCTATCCCTTAAATATTAAGTTTTGGATGGTAACGCCTACTCAACTTCTAACACAAGATCTCTGTGTTAGTTCAGCTACTTTTTATTTTTTATTAGTGAGATGCAAATATTTTCACCAGAAGGTCACATGAGTGGCAGAAATTGTTATATGTTGAAACTATGTAAACCACCTAACCAATGCTTTTTTCTACTGATAATGAATCAGGAAGATTGTGCTTGGCACAAGAGTATGTCATAACTCAACCTCAAGCCAGAGCCACTGGAGAAATTGTAGTCACACCTTTCCCTCCCTGATGTCAGAATAACTCCAGACTTTGGGGTTCACAAAGCATATAGTTAATTGCATTGGTCTCGTAGTCAGTGAGTTCGGGCAGCTGGTAGACGGTTGGCACTTGTGCACTCTACAACAACAGAGCAGGGCAGGCATTTGAGTTCTCTGGCCTCTAGCACTTGACCATGGCAGGGTTTGTTAGGTTTGTTAGCCTCTCAACTTGGCTGCCCCTGGCTGTGTGGCACTTGTTTGGATTATTCCTAAGGTACAGTACTGAAGTTAGAGGACTGCGAATCATCTGGCTCCCTTGCATCCTTTTTACATAGCCTTATGGACCCCATATCTAAGATGAGTAGGATAAAGACCCTCTCCTAGCACTGTTAAGATGCAGGGAGATGATGTGTACTCAGTGCATGGCAGGCAGTCGGGACTCCATGAGCATTATCCAGAATGTTTTTCCTCTCCCATTTCTCACTGAAGGTCATTCTGAAATGAGCTGGCGTCTTCAGGTCCATTGCAATTGGAGTTCACTGGTACTACCATGCCTGTTTTGGAAGATTTATCTTTCAACACATACAGAAAAGCACTGAGAAACTTTCTAGGTATATGCTGTGATGCTTTGGAGAGTGAAATATTCAGGTGCTTTTCTGAATCCCATGTTTTATACAGTTGAACACAGTTGCACGACATTCCCCTCATCTTGATTGGCTTAGCAAAGTCTGGGTTTTTATTTTTTTGTCACTACAAAATTTTTAATAGTGTCTCTATTCACTCTCAGAAGTATCCCAGTTTGAATGATCCATTGCCACCTCGCCAGGAACTTTGTGGGATGGACTTCTCAATCAAAGCTTAGCCTTTCTACTGGTCCCACTGTTTTCTCTGCTTGGAGTAGTTTTCCCCTTCTCAGTCACGCCTAGGATGTTATTTGGTTTGTTGCCTCTCAGTGTGAAGTGTTTCTTTTTCTGCCTTCTAGCTCCAACTCCACCTATGTTTCCATACTGCTCTGCTTCTCTCTACCTCATAGGTACCTATGTCTTATTTACTCTGTGAGCTTGTGAAAAAGGTTCAATGTCATGTATAAAGTGTGTATTTAAGTGTGTGTGTGTGTGTGTGTGTGTATGCATCAAATGTGAGTTAATAAATTGACAACCCATCAGTTTTATGAAGAGATTATTAGATTTTACTTCAAGTGATTTTAACTGGAACATACCACTTCATGGGCTGTATTCTTCAAAAAGATGTTTCTTTCATGTACTTATTTTTTTCTGAAAAAAATTATTTGAAAATAATCATAAGGAAATACCTGCATATAAAGTTGAGTCTAGGAATTTAATTCCTTCTAGAATTGTTCTGCATGAGGCTGAATGGTCTGTCCCTTTTGTGTCCTGAATTAAGAGTAGACCTTTGAATTTTTATGTTTTGGTCTTAGAGTTTAAAAAGCATAGCCAGAGAGTGTTACTGTTTGTTAAAGCACTTAATCTCTTTTCTGGTATTTGGGTTTTTAAAAGTGACTTACATAATTTCTACTCAGCTTTTGTTTCTTTTTAAGGAGTTTAATTACTTAAACTTTGATTGTCATTGATATTGGAATGTCAAAAGGTATTTATTGGGAGTGCTGTGGAATTGATAATAAACAGAGGAGTGTGCGAGTTCGGATTTGCAGTGTCGAAATGGGAATCTCTGTTCTCTCAGTTCATTTTGACATCTAATGCTGGAAATCCAGTCCTTTGTTGCAGTGAATGGATTAGGTACAGAAGAAACGGGTGTTTCATAGGCATCATTTCACACACCTCTTACCAGAACTTGCAAGGAGACATCATCCTCTTTACAGGCAAGGAAACCTTTTCATAAGGATTGAGAATTCCCAAGCAGGGTCACAGAATTTACATGGGGCAAAGTATTCAGACCAAATTTGTCTGTCTTGAAAGTCCATGTGGTTTCTTTTGTTTGTTTGTTTGTTTTTCTCATTCACCATCCTTTTCTACTCTAACTTCTGAAATATGGTTTTTGTTGTTGTTGTTGTTTTTCTTATTTATTCATTTTACTCTTTGCCCAAGCCATTCTGGCTCCTTAGCATTAAAAGTTTCCACCCATCTTGAAATATTGGCAGATTTCTAAAAGAATTTGTCTGTTCGGAAGAAGCCACATGTACCTAACAATGTGAATTAGAGCTGCAGTCCTGGCTGCATGTTCCAAGTTCTGTCTGACTACAAACCACTTTCCCTGACTGTGAGGTCAGTATTCAGGCGTCTTCTTGTAGTGTGCTAGTGTACTGCATTGAAAGCTGCAGGTGTTAACATCCCCAAAACGAAGCAGCGGGGTTTAAATGCATCAATAATGAAGATTCATGATATCTTCAGAATGGAAAGTGATCACATAAAATTCTGTCATTAGTTATATACAAGGCCATACTGGTTAGTAAGTATATTTAGCTCCTGGCTATGGTTGAATTAATTTATTTGCATACCAGTATAACAGAATTGGAAATTTTGTTATGTAATACTGCAGTATATGGCTATTGATAGAACAAAATGTGGTCTTACAGATAGTAATTTTTGTGGATCTTTTTCTGTTGTAGATAGCTGCATACATACAATTCTACTCATGTATGCATATACTGTTTTTAAATAACAAAGATTGAGCACTAAGCTAACCAAACAGTGTAGAAGAGGTAGTGAGTTGGCGTGAGTCTAGTCTGTCTCCTCAGAGGATGAGATGGGTAGCAGGTTTCTGCTCTCTAATTGAAAATGACCATGAAGGGGTTGCACATTTTTTATGAATATTGCTTATGAAGCTTTAGTTGCTTTTACCAGTTAGTGTGGTCACAGAGGGATAAATGGCCTGTTTGCAGCTCCCATTAGAATCAAGCTTTATGACTGTTCCCCTGTGGTCTCCTGTTCCCTTTTATGTTTCATCTCCTTCTAAACCTCATCTCCTGTAGTCATGGTAGTTAGGATTTTTTGAGTTATTTTATATTTTAATGTTTATTCTTGAAAAATATAAATGAGTTGTTTTGATGCCATGCTGCCCCCCCCCCCAATTCATTCTAGCTGCCAGCAGTTCTTCAGGTGCTCTCAGTTTAGGGCTAATGAAATAATAGTGTGAAGGAGATATTTATTCTTGGAGCATTTAATAGTTTGTTAAAAGAGATCTGTACATTGTTTTAAAGCTTTCATTGCTTATGTATAGTCTCATAATTTTATATTTATTAGAAATACTAACCTCTTTCATAGCACATATTTATGTTTGCTCTAGTAGATACTGCCAAGCATTTTTCCTAGCTAATTAGAGTATTTTAAATACTAAACAGGTTGAATAATTCTAATTGCTCCAAATATACATAATTTGCATTGTCAGTGGGCTTGTTTTTAGTTTTTTTCTTTTTTGTAATCATTTCCATGATTATGTGATTAATGAAACATTACTGTGATTTTCTGGTTGAATATTCTGGTAACTATGATACTGAGAACTTTTTCATGTTTTTTTGATCATTTGGATGTTGTCTTTGTAAAAAAAAAAAAAAAATGCCAGTTTGACTCCTTTGCCTGTTTGGAATTTTTTCTTAAATTGATTTGTATGACTTGATGTTTTCTGGATGTATCTCTTGTGAGATATAGATGTGAAAATGTCTTCTCCTGGGTATGACTTGTCTCTTCACTGGCCTGAGAGGCTATCTTGTAATGAAAAACAATTCCTAATTTTAGTGAAACCAAATTTATTAACATTTTCAGTTATGGTTATGGTTTTTGTGTCCTCTTTTAAAGAAGTCTCTTTTTAAGACCATGAAGATTTTTATTAATTAACTTCTGGAACCTTTGCTTTGCCTTTTATATTCTGTGTGAAATATATATATATATTATATATTATTTATACACATTAATATTAAATATATTACATAAACATTTCTATTTTATATCATTTATACAGTTATTTATATATTTATGCTAAATATAAATATACTACATATTTATATTAAACATATTTTATATTTATATGTAAGTGATTCCTTCAGCACCATTTATTTGAAAATAGGATCTTTTATTCATGTATTACATTGCCTTTTTTTGATAAATCAAGTGATGAGTTGTGTGTGGTTTTGTCTGTGTGTTGCATTCTGGGTCATGGAGAAAGCCTTCTCAGAGCATCATTTTTTCAAAGAACGAATCTGACAGTAGAACCAGCACTGTTCCTGGAGAGAGGTGACTGGACCTTTCAACCTTGCTGAAACATGTCTTTCTATTTCCTTTAACCTTCTCATCTTGCGCTCAGATGACACACCTAACGTGCTGTGAATGCTGGCACTCAGAGGAGGTTATACGGTGATGCTTGCCAACAGGTGTTTGTTAGCCCAGGTAGTTCATATCGGAAGGGACGGACTGGTGGTTCTGCAGTGCCCTCAATGTGGTGGGCTCATCGGCCAAGTTCGTGTGTCGTGATGAGTGAACACAAACTCCTGGAGTGTCCATAACTGCATCTCATTAGTTACAAAGCAGTAAACTTTCAACTGGTGGATATTCCCAGCCTTAATTATGTGGTGTGTACTCTAACCTCTGCCCTTAGATTGTCATTAGTTTTGCTTATTCTATTTGGATAGCATTTATTTTCCAAATTAATGTGTGGGAATCTAGCACAGAAGCATGCACCTTTCACTTGTCTTGGGCAGGTTCCAGGGAAGAGAAGTAACCTGATGAGAGGGCTGAGTTTAAGTTTGGAGGAACTCTAGGTTTTGTTGTTTCTATTTAGGCTGCGTGCTTCCTGTTATTGCCTTTATTATGTTGAGCTATAATATCCCAGTATACCTATTCTCTCCACAGGACTTTTATCATGAGTGCTTGTTGGATTTTGCCAAAGGCCGTTTCTACACTGTCTTAGTCAGTGTTTTATTGCTGTGAAGAGACACCATGACCATGGCAACTCTCTCAAGAGAAAGCATTTAACTGGGACTATCTTACAGTTTCAGAGGTTTAGTTCATTATCATCATGGTGGGAAGCATGGCGGCATGCAGCCAGACATGGTGCTGTAGAAGTAGCTTGAGAGTTCTACATCTGAATCTGTAGGCAGCAGGGAGAGAGAGGGCACTTTGCCTGGCCTGGTATGGGCTTTTGAAACCTCAAAGCCCCATTGACACTTCCTCCAACAAGGCCACACCTCCTAATTCTTTTCAAATAATGCTACTCCATGAGACTAAGCATTCAAATATCTGCGCCTATGGGAGTCATCTTATTCAAACTACCACATGCATCTAATGTGGTTTCTATTCCTTAGTCTGTTTTTGTGGTGGTTAAATTTATTAATTTATATATGTGTTTATATGTGTGTGTGTGTGTGTGTGTGTGTGTGTGTGTGTGTGTGTGTGTGT
>CABHPP010114220.1:11028-31557 GCA_902168425.1 Peromyscus attwateri
TGTGTGTGTGTGTGTGTGTGTGTGTGTGTGTGTGTGTGTGTGTGTGTTTATATCCTGCATCTCTGGGATGGAGGTGACTTGATCATGATGTATAATCTTTTTTATGTGTTCTTGAATTCAATTTGCAAGTATTTTATTGAGAATTTCTGCTTCTATGTTCAAAAGAGGCATTACTTTTTTTGTTGGGTCTTTGTCCGGTTTTGGTATTGGGGTAATACTAGTTTCATAAAAGAAATTAGAAAAATGTTTCTTCCTTTTGTAGAATAGATTGAGGAGTATTGTTAGTTCTTCACTGAAGGTCTGGTAGAATTCTGCACTGGATCCATCTGGCCCTGGACTGTTTTTACTTGGGAGTTTTTAAACCATGATTTCTATCTTACTGCATATTAAAGGTCTGTTTAAATCATTTATTACATCTTGATTTAATTTTGGTAGGTTGTATGTATCTAGAAGTTAATTTGTTTCTTTTGGATTTTTCCAATTTGGTAGACTATAGATGTTAAAAATATGTTCTTACAATTCTTTGAGTTTCCTCAGTATCTGTTGTAATATCTTTTTTAATCTTTAATTTTAATAATTTGGATCATTTTTCTCTTTCTTTTGGTTAGTTTGGCTAAGTGTTTATCAATCTTGTTAATCGTTTCAAAGTACCAATTCATTATTTCATTGAATTTTTTATATTGTTTTCTTTGTTTCTGTTTTATGAATTTAAGCTCTGATTTTAATTATCTCTTCACTCCCACTCTTTTTGGTTCTTATTTTACTAGGGCCTTCAGATGCATCATTAAGGTATAATTTGAGATCTCAAATTTTTTGATGTAAGCATCTATTGCTATAAAAATCCCCTTTAGGACTAGACTGCCTGACTGCCTTCATGTGTCCATTGATTGTGTTTTCATTTTCATCCAAATTCTAGGAATTTTAAAATCTCCACCTTGATTCCCCCTTCACCCAATTTCACTTCAGTAGTGTCTGCTTTAGCTCCTGTGAATTTGTAGACTTTCTGTCTTTTCTTTTGTTGTTGTTATCCATCTTTATTGCATGGTGGTCAGATAGGATGTGGAATATATTTTCAATGTTCCTGTATTTATTGAGGTTACTTTGTGTCCTAAAATGTGGTCTGTTTTGGAGACAGTCCCACAGGCCACTGAGAATATGTCCTCTTTAGTGTTTGTGTGAAATGTTCTGTAAATACATATCTGTTAAGTCCATTTGATTTGTGATGTCATTTAATTCAAGTTTCTCTATTCAGTTTCTCTCCAGATTACCTGCTTATTAGTGAAAGTCAAATGTTGAAATTATCACTATCACTGTGTTGGTGTTAATCTGTGGTTTTAAGTTTGTGTGTGTGTGTGTGTGTGTGTGTGTGTGTAAGTAATTGAGTGTTCCTGTGTTTGATTCATGTATGTCTATGATGTAAAGTCCTGTTGGATTTTCCTTTAATGAGGATAAATTGTCCCTTCTTTCCTTTTGCCTACTAGTGGTTTGAAGTCGATTTGGTCAGATACTAGAATAGCCACACTTGCTTATTTCTTGGTTCCATTTGCTTGGAATACCTTTCCCCAAACATTTACCATAAGGTGGTGTCTATCATGGTCATGGGGTGTGTTTCTTGGAGTCAGCAAAAAGGTGAATCCTGTTTTCTGACCTGTGCCTCTCATTAGGAAGTAGGCCCATTAAGAGTTACTGTGGAGCTCCATGCAGTAATTCTTGTCATTCTGTTGTTTTGTGGTCTTCTATTAGATCTCTTTTGATTGAGTGTTCTAGCATTGTTTATTTGTCCCTTTTGCTTTTTTGGGTATGTTCAAAGTTTTCTTTAGAACTAAGTATTCCTTCTGCTATCTTCTGTAGAGCTGGATTAGTGGTCATAAATGCCTTAAATCCATTTTTATAACAGAAAGTCTTCCTTGTTCCTTCAGCCTTCACTCTGAGTTTTCGTGATACTGCATTCAGGGTCTTAAAATACAAAAACAAACATGTGATAGTCCCGCCTTTCTCAACTACTTCTTGCCTTCTTCTTGCCCCATTTGTGGCTGTATCTTGAGAAAGGTCTGTGAGTTATTTCTCTATCTCCTCTTTGAGCTACACCTCGACTATCTTCCACTGGTAAAGATTATCGGGCACACAGTTCATGTGGCCTGAACAGAGTTCACTAGGCCACAGCTCACTAGGCCTTCTCTTAGTTCATGGCTCGTTCTTGACAACTTTACCATAGGTATAGATACAGTTAATTACGGATTCACTGATGAGGTTTTTTGTTTGTTTGTTTCTCTACACAGGGTTTCTCTGTGTAGCTTTGGAGCATATCATGGAACTCGCTCTGTAGACCAGGCTGGCCTTGAACTCACAGAGATCCCCTGCCTCTGCCTCCCAAGTGCTGGGATTAAAGGTATGTGCCACCACTGCCTAGCATTCACTGATGAGTTTTAAATTGATATCTTCAGCTCAGGTTTTCCCTCAGCACCTTCTTTAGCACATCACCCTCAACACCTTACTGTGTATAGTCAAACCCAGTCTTCCTTTTCTCACCCTGTTATCCCCTCCTGTGTAGTTAATTTGGCAAAATGGACCATCATCATTCTCCTTTCTTTCTCTTTTAATTTTTTTTTAGAGGATTGTATTTGTATGTGGCGTATGTTTGTATGTGTATATGCATTTGGATGTGGAGGCTAGAGGTTGACGTTGGATATCTTCTTCAGTCATACTCTATTTTTTTTTGAGACAGAATTCTTCACATGAACTTGGAGTGTGCCATTTCAGTTGGACTGGCTTGTCAGCAAGATTCAGGGACATACCTGTCTCGCTTAGGGTTACAGATACATTCCATTGAGCCCAACTTTTTATGGGGGTACTGGAGATCCAAGTCCAAGTCTTTGTGGTTGTGTAACAAGCACTTTACCAGCTGAGTCATTTCCCTAACCCCATTTTCATTTGTGTCCATTAAATCGGTTTGAATGAGAGATGATTTATTTATTTTTGTACAAGAAGTTGACAAGTATCATTATAGCTTGTCCTCAAAGAGGCATGATCAATTCTGAGACTGCTGCTGCTGTAGTATAAATGTGTGTGTTCCCCAAGGGCACTGAAGTCTTGGTCCCCAGGATGGCAGTGTTGGGAAGTGATGGAATGTTTAGGAGGTGGGGCCTTGTGGAGGAAATTCTTGAAATCATTTAGAGTGTCCTCTTAATGGGAATTTGGGGACTGAATCCTCACCTTCATTTGCTTCCCAGACATGAAGGTAACATGTTGAGTTAACTACTTCCATCCACTGTTACCCAGTACACCCACTAGAAACCCAACTAGAAACCAAGCAAACAAGCCCTTACGTTAACTCTTCCAGGTGTATTGCTGTGGTGATGGAAGTCTACTAATAGCCTGTTATTAAAATAAAACGAATGATTCCATGTAGCAAGAATTAGGTATAACTTTAAAAATTTCTATCTAAAATGTTATGGGAGGAATTGTGTGAGTATCTAGATGCTGATATGCCTGTACCCTCAACCTCTGTTAACCTTTGAGGATCTTGTATCATCATTTTCCATGTGTTGGGTCACTTAAAATCAAAAAGCAAAATTTAATTGGAATCTGCCTCTTAGAAACATTTACTTCTCCCAAGACAGGGTTTCTCCGTGTAGTTTTGGTGCCTGTCCTGGATCTCACTCTGTAGCCCAGGCTGGCCTTGAACTCACAGAGATCCGCCTGGCTCTGCCTCCCGAGTGGGATTAAAAGCGTGTGCCACTACTGCCTGGCTGAAGCATTTAATTCTTAGAAAGGGTATTAGAAGCTAGGAGTGCACAAATTTGTTTGCCAAAGAGGAACAAATATTGAGCATTTTGAAAAGGAGAATTCATATGAATTTATTTTCTTTTAGGTTTTAAACCTTAAAACCTTTAAAATTTAAAGCTTAACCATCTTCTTATCCTGTGATCCATGAATTGTAATTTTTTTCCATCAGTGTTTTTCCTGTTACTTTGGAATTATTTCTGTGAAAATATTTATTTTTATGCTGCAGTTGGTACTAAGCAATCAGATATTAGGTGGGATCCATTAACTTTATGTGGGATCTGGAAGTTGGCTTTGGTGACCTTCACTTTCTGGGCTAGTCCAGTTGTCCTTTGACAGCACTAAAGCAGTTCTATTTGACATGCTCTCAGATCCCGAGGAAGTCCACTAGTTAGGATTTCTATAGCTCTGATCAATCATAATGATCAAGAGCATCATGGGGAGGAAAGGGTCTATTTTATCTTACGGCTTATAGTCCATCATCCAGGTAAGTCAGGACAGGAACCTGGAGGCAGGAACTGATACAGAGGTCTTGCAGGATCACTGCTTACTGGCTTGTTCCTTGTGGCTTGCTCAGCCTGCCTCCTTGTAGCACCCAGGACCACCAGCCCAGAAGTGGCACTGCCCACAGTTGAGCTGGGCCCACCTACATCAATTGTCAAGAAAATGCACCTCATGCTTGCCCACAAGCTAATCTGGTTGTGGCATGTTTTCAGTTGAGGTTCCCTCTTCCACAGTGACTCTAGCTATGTCAGGTTGACATAAAAGTAGCCCACACAGAAAGCAGAATACATTGAACTTCTGCTCTTTAATTTTACTTTCATTTCATATGTAAGAGACAAGGCCCTGGAATTGGTTTCACAGCAGGGCATTTGCCAGTGAAAGTGTGGGATCTGTAGGAGTTGTGGTGTGCCTATCACTGTGTACCCATATGTGTGAGAGGATATAGTCTGAAGGTTGAAAGAGGTTGGGTGTCATCAACCAAGTGGGAGGAGAAGCCACACCCAGTGGAAAGCATTGTGTGGAGCTTTGTTTCTGGGAAATGGTCAAACTGGGTTTGTGGCTGTGTGCAGAAGAAAAGATTTGCAGCAGATTCTGTAATGTGGTGCTGTATACCCAGGGTTCTGAGGTTTCTTTTGTTCTCCAGGAGCTTTTGGCAGGACAGGTCCCTTCAGCCCACTCTTCTGTGAGCCACTCAGTTGTGGCCCTGTGCTGGTTTTCATCGTTTATGTGCACATGGGGACTATCCAAGAGTTATCTGTTGTGGTCTCTTGGAAAGTGAAGTGTTGATGGATGCCTTTGACTGTGCTGGTAAGAAAGCAGTGATTCCAGGGAAGAGACCATCAGATGTGGGCAGCGAATCTGGCTTTTCTTATTTAGTCAAAGAAAATGAACAACAAATCAATGCCTCTCATGTCTGGAGTTACCTGTAGCTTTTCATGTCTCTGCTCAGTTTTGTCAATTGTGCTGTCTAGTAACCCTGAAAAACTGAGTATGTGACCTCTGGCATTGTTCATTTGGCCAAATTTTTCACTTTTTAGCCTTTCAGATCTTGGTAAAGACAAAACAAAACCAACACAAAAATACATTAATAATAAAATAAAGCAGTATAGAATTTGTTACCACTGAGCTTTACTGGTTTTCTAGAGAACCGGGTGTAAGGGAGTATGGGTGAGTGATAGAGGAAGGATATGTGGGAGATCTTTCAGAGAGGCAAACTGTTTGCAGAGGAAGAGCTTGCTGGTGGGTTGGCCTGTTTGGTGGCTTTCTGGCCCTGTGAATGAGGTCTTTTAGCTCAGTCTTTGCCGTTCCCACAGTGGTGGCTGTTCAGAAGCTGGGAGTGCTTTCATCCAGCTGCTGTTCTGGAAGCGCAGCCTGTAAGCAGACAGCCACATGCGTCTGCAGGCTGGAGTCAGGAGTGCTTGGCAGTTGGCAGCCTCTGCAAGCACAAGCCACGGACTCCAGGAAAAACAACAGAATGTCTTCTAAAGTTTCTTTGGTTCTCACAGCCTCCTGTTGAAATGTGGACTGTGCTCTCTACCTCATGACACAGATGGCATCACAACAGCTGTCCTTACCACAGAGACCCATGTAGGGTGTGTGGGCACAGGGAGCGATGCAGGTAGATGTAGCCAGAAGAGACCAAGGATGTTCACTCTGCTGCACACATGCTATCCCAAGCTTGGCAGAATGGTCCTCATTCCCTACTTGGCACCGTATGTCTCTGTTATCATTAGAACAGAATCCAGAGGTCACAGACCAGGCCCTGGCTTCAGCTTGTGTGTGAAACTAAAGAAGCAGACTGCCAATGGAAATGGTGCTTAAAAGGTGCTTCTTGTTCTACTTGCAGATTTTTGTATTTTAGTTGCTTCTAGTTGATTATTATAATTTAAAAATCCTTCTGTGCGGAGAAAATGAGTTGTCAGCTGTAACATTTCATGCAAAAGTGAATTGTCTGAAAAATTTGGCATTTATGTGGCTATATTTCTAAGTGTTTTCATCTGATTTACAAAGGGATCAGAAAACAAGCACTCAACAAACGCCTGAGAGAAAACTGCAGTTGCAGCAGCCCTAGCTCTGAGCCTCCAGGGAGTGTTAGCAGCAGGTGGGAAGCCTGCTTCAGTCCACCTCCCTCTCTGTAAGACTGGAAGCATTGAGAAGGGCCTGGGAAGGAAGGAGTATGTGCTGATGGTGGCCCATCATTTCCCAGGCTTATCTAAGACACCACTGGCCACCTCTTGCTTTAGCAAGGTAATACAGAGCCAGCCATCTAGGGAAGCTTCTGGAATTGG
Source organism: Peromyscus attwateri (assembly GCA_902168425.1). Taxonomy (NCBI): domain Eukaryota; kingdom Metazoa; phylum Chordata; class Mammalia; order Rodentia; family Cricetidae; genus Peromyscus; species Peromyscus attwateri. The sequence continues at coordinate 17,604 of CABHPP010114220.1, forward strand.
AAGGACTATATTTGTAGTAGGGCTACAATGATTTTCTTAGTGAATCTTTCTTCCGTTGGAACAAAAATAAGAATGATATTCTGTTTGGGTGTAATGACAAATAATAGTATATATTGAAACTGTTTTTTGATCTAACTGACCATTTCATTTTTCTGATTTTAGAAGAAAGCAAACATTTTCATGGATCTTTACAAGTATTGTGAGCCTCAGTTCAGTATTGTGTGCATAGTAGATAAGTTGGACCTGATGTGAGCAGACAGCTTACTAAGAAGTGTGAAGAAGATGTAGAATATATAATTGTTTCTTTTTACTTTCAACCTATAATTTTCAAGCAGAAATTACTAATTATGTTATTTAAAATTTGAAGATAGAGAATCTTACAGTAGTTAATGTGTAACCTGTATCAACAATTAGATCCATGCATTACTAATTTTTGCCAAGATAATAATTTTCAAGTTTGGACAAATTTGATTTTTAAAATTCAAAATTTTCTGATATTAGTGTTAGTAATTAATAGTTTCCACATTATAAGATGTACCCTTCTAAGTACATTTGCAATAAAAGTTATTTTCAGCCCTCTTTATAGCTTACTTAATTATGTAAGAACTTAATGTCTCTTTTTGATTCTGAGATTTTTTTTTTAATGAATTCTGTGAGTAAAAATCTATTTTAAAAGGCAGTAGGCCATAATTTGTGACTAGGAGATTCCAGAGTGGTCAGGAAGAACGTACCAAGAATAGAAGCTGTGCTTCTTCACTCCACCCAGTCCAAGTCCCAGCCATGTGGTAGCAGACTCCGGGAAGGCTAGGGGTGACTTGGGAGGAAGTTTTTCTCTAGTTGCAGAGTTGAAGAAATCATGCATTCTTATAACTCTTGAATTCTGTTTCCTTTTTAAGCAACACAGATAAATTATTTCTTATAAGCTGTTACCTAAAAAAAGTTTGACCACATTAATTTTCAGTTCCTTCTTACTCTCTTTTCTGTTTGTGTATTTAACTATTGTCCCCTGGTGAAAGTGTAAGAACCATTGTGAAGTTCAACAGCTTCACATGGCTGTTACAGCTGTGTAGAAAGAAGTTCATTGAGATGTGTAGACTTTGAGTCTAGTTAATCTCTGTGTGATTTTTTAAAAAGTATGCAAGTTCTTTAGAGTAAAGATTAAAAATTTTTTAATAAAAAAAGGAAATTTTGAGATTGTAGATTTTATCACTAATTGTGCTCTGAAAATTTGTCACTTATAATTAAAATTTTCTGGGACATGCTGGTTGATGTTCGTTAACTCTCTCTGGGTTTGTAGTCATCTAGAAGACACACTGGGCATTCCTTCCTTGGCATTCCCAGAGAGGCTTAACTGAAGAGGAAAGGCCCATTCTGAGTATGGCTGGTACTGTGTGAGGAGCCCTGGGCTGATGAAATGGGAAGTAGAAAGCTGGCTGGACACTTTTTCCTGCATTCTGCTTCCTGGTCTGCCCAGATGTGGTGAGCCCAACCATAAGCTCCTGCCACCATGAATTCTACCATGGCTTCCTTGGTATAAAGCTGTGAGCCAAGCTAACTAAATCCTTTTTAAGTGGCTTCTGCCAGGTATTTGGTCACAGTAATGAGAGAAATAACTAGTAATAACCAGTACATTGGCATTTTTATGAAAGCCTAAAAATTGGCAATTAGCGCAACATATTTGTTTATTATATTTAAAAAGAGCCGAGGAGGCTGAGGATATAACTCAGTGCTAGAGCACTTGCTTAGCATGTCCAAGACACATGGGCTCAATCCCTTCAATCCCCAATAGCTAGCACATGCACACATGTGCGGGCACACCCACACAACCCACACACCCACACCCACACACAAGCGGGGGGGGGGGGGTGCGGAGGTATAGATAATGAGCTTAGTTCTTGGTTAGGCTTAGAACCTAGGAAAGACGTTTGTAAGACCTGTCATGGATCCTGAGAATCTTGGAGAAGTACACAAGCACTAGAAAGATAGCCCAATAACATAGTGTTGGGCCCCTTACGTTACTAGTCAGATGCTCAAGTGATGCTTCACTAACTCTGTGACCAGGTCTTGGTCATGGATGAAGCTCATTTAAGATGCTGCTTTGGAAGGAGGAAGGACATAGTGCTCAGGCTCTGAGTGTTAATCCAGGCTGACGATCATCTGCTCTCTACTTTCCTCATCTCTAAACTGGGTATAAGGCTGAGGTCACTGGATCTTTGGGAGAACTTGTTGAGGTGATGTATATAAAGCACTGTTTTCAGTAATTATTAAAGATTCTTTTTAATTTGTTTTCAGGAGCTATAGAATATGGTTCTTTGCTTCACAGTGTTTTCTACTCATTGCATGAAAAAAAGCGACTGTCAAATTATGTCATTGCATTACGGCTCATCTTCAAAGTACATTCTGTGTATTTATTTATGACACTAAGTTTAATATTTTTCCAAATAATGTTGATATAAATCTAAGACTACTTCTGCTACTGGCACATTTGGCACTGAATAGCTGATATTCCTGGAGTATATTGACTACCTCTTCCTTTTGAACGCTCGCATGTGATTACAGTACATATTCTGCCTGTCTGTCTTTCTTTCTCAGTTTCTTCCTGTCTGTCTCTACCTGTCTTTCTGTCTCTGCCCCCCACACTCGTGCCCCCTCCCCCCATGTGTTTAGACATCCAGAGTTAGTAATGATATCTCAGAAGGAACCCATGATTATCACCATGTCCGTGGGTACTCTACAGCAGCTCATGTTATCTGCTTGCTACATTTGACATAAAAGTAAAACGGTACATAAGCAAATGTGCTATCGCTGAGCTGCACCCTAGTCCTTTTTGCTTTATAAATTTGAGATAGCTTTGCTAAGTTGGCCAGGCTGCCCTTGAACTTTTTATCTTGTCTCAGCCTCAGAAGACTTGTGACTACAGATCCGCAACCACTAGGCTCAACTTGTTTGCGTGGTTTGTATGATGAAATGCGTACTCAATATAAAGGTGTTTGTTTGCTCGCTTTCTCTTTCTTTCTTTCTTTCTTTCTTTCTTTCTTTCTTTCTTTCTTCCTTCCTTCCTTCCTTCCTTCCTTCCTTCCTTCCTTCCTTCCTTCCTTCCTTCCTTCCTTCCTTCTTCCTTCCTTTCTTTTCTTTTTTGTTTTTCGAGACAGGGTTTCTCTGTGTAGTTTTGGTGCCTGTCCTGGATCTCGCTTTGTAGACCAGGCTGGCCTTGAACTCACAGAGATCTGCCTGCCTCTGCCTCCCAAGTGCTGGGATTAAAGGTGTGCACCACCACTGCCCGGCTTGTTTGCTGTTTCTTGATAGCAAGGACTGAGGTCCAATTCTAGCTTTATCACTTTTTTAAAGTTTATTAAACACATATCATCAACCTCCATGTAGTTTCTTCAACTGTGAAAAAAATGAAGAATGATTTTAGCATCCCTTCAAAGGACTGCTGTGCTGAGTAAGGGGAATGGGTTTGTGACAGTGTGTAGAACTGGGATGACTTACCACAGCAGTCTGATTTGAGGTGTCATTTTATTCCTTCTGACCCTGTTTGCTTATTATCTTTTAGGATCATCCCTTTAAAGTGCTCTAAGCAGGCAATAACTAATGAAGAAAATTAGCAATTTTGTTATTTGGAGACAGGCTTTCACCATTTAGCCCAGACCAACCTCAAACTCTTGATCCTCTTATCTCAGCCTCCTGAGTGTGAAGATGGCAGTCACATATCATTAGGCCTGGTTAGTACACCCAGGTGCTCTTTTATGCTCTGTAACTTCCTGAGTCTGAAGTCTCAGCCATGGCTTGGCAAAAAAGAGGAGTGTGTCAAGAATATTGAGTTAAATGATGTCTTCGAGGTATCTGGGAGATTCAGAGTTAAAGTGGTTCCTTTCTTCTGAAAAGGATCTTCCCTCCCATCCTAGAGAACAGTAGAATTGATCTGACTAGTTACTATTACTGTTCCTAACTACGACCCAGCCCTGTGTCTACCCACTTGTCAGAATGGCAACCGTAGCTTCTGCCGTTCTTACCAAGATGAAGTGGCCTGAGTCCTGTCCAGAGCTGGTCTTCCCATTTAGGGGGAAGGTCTCACCCCTTTGCCTCAGCTCATTTCTACAGTACTTCTCCCTCTATCCCCTGAGCCCCAGTCTTCATGGGTTATTGGCCTGTTCCCATTGATTTTGAGCATTCTGGCTTTCCTCTCCTGTTTTCTCCATGCCCTGTCTCTTGTTGGCTCTTGTGCCATTTCTTTGCCTGTCTTGTGACAGAACAACTTAAGAGTTGTCTGCATGCTTTGTGGGTTCTCCACTCACATCTTTCCTCCAGCCTCACTTGACCTCAGGATGCTGAATGACTCTGGTCTTTTCCCACCTCTTCTGTTTACACTCCTTAATGATGTCACACTGTCTTACAGCTTTAAGTGCCATCTGTATGCCAGCCCCTCCCAATCCCCACATCAGCTTTCGTATATGCTCCCCTTATGCCTCAAGCACGACTGTTTCCTCTTCCTAGCCTGTTCCGTGCCTTGCTTGTCTTGGTGCGATGATATTCATTGCTCAAGTCTTTCAGTCATCTTTTATAGTTCTCTCTCTTTCATATACTTTAGTCTATCAGCAAAGTCTTTTGGCTCCATCTAGAATCTGGTCATGTAACAGAGGTATTGTCTCCTTTATAAGAGTAATCATGATTATAAGTTTGATTTGAATACATATGTATAAGGCTCCAAAGTCTTCACTGTTATTTTATATCATTACAGTTTTGCATTTACATAATAATTTTATTTTTATCATGTATCATAGCATAATAATGGAAAAGTAAGGAGACCATCTAGAAGTAAGGAACAGAAAAATAATACTCTAGAATGTCATTATATTACACTTACTTCCCTAGTTCTAAGAAATGTAAATCTAATTCATGCTTTAGACTTTTTTCTTATGAACAAACCCAAGTCTTAAAAGGGGGGTGGGCTGTTGAGAATCTCTTTCAGCAATTAGTCAAGCTTAATTTTGTTAGGAATAGTAGCTATAGTCCCTGAGTTTATGTAGTAGAAGAAAACCTGAACTGCTTCCATTGTCTATCAGATATTCCCTATGATCAGTTTTTATGCAAAAATGCCAACTATAATTTGTTCTTTATTTTTATGAATATTTTATGGAGGGTCTGACTTATAGACACTCACTCAGTGGTTTAGTACAACAATGAAATTATTTTTGTTTTAAAATACTTTTTTTCTGAAGGCTGTTGAGATGGCTCAGTGGGTGAAGGTACTTGCTGCCAGGTCTGATGACCTGAGTTTGATCCCCAGCCCCAGGGGCTGAAGAGAGGGCTCAGTGGTCAACAGTGTGCCTGTGCTTACTAAGAGCCTGGTTCAGTCACCGGTCAGCTCACAACCACCTGTAAGTACAGTCCTAGTCATCCAGCTGCAGGAAATCAGCCTTTATGGGCACGCGCACGCGCGCGCGCACACACACACACACACACACACACACACACACACTTAAAAATAATAAAAATCTTTTTTTAAAGTTCTTATAGAAATTGTTAGAGTCTTTTTGATTTAAATAATTTAAGGGTATGTGTGCTTTAAAGATTTAAATATAAACATGAAAATATCACTTTAAATTGTAAAGTGGTACTGTTGGTTTGTGAGAGTAAATATTTGCCATGCTTATTAGATGGTAATGTAAATTGATTAAGAAAAATGAGGCTGGAGAGTTCAAACCAAGCACTGCTCTTCCAGAGGACCCAAGTTCAATTCCCAGCACCAGGTCGATGGCTCACAACCACCTGTAACCCTAGCTCCAGGGGGTCTGATTTTTTAAATATTAAAAAAAGAAAGAAAGAAAATGAGCTTGAATCAAACAAAGTATAACATTACTGAAGTTTCTTTTTGTTTTGAGGTTAATTCTTTTGATTTAATACCTAGAAATATTAGATTTAGATTTCATTTGAAGCTTCGTGTTTATTCTCACCTTCCTCCCTCCCTTCCCTCCCCTCCCCTCCCCTCCCTTCCACTCCCCTCTGATCCCCTCCTTTCTTTATTATTTTCAAGACAAGGTTTCTCTCTGAGCTCTGGCCATCCTGGAACTCACTGTGTAGACCAGGCTGGGCTTGAACCAGGAGATTCACCTGCCTCTGCCTCCCGAGTGCTGGGATTCAAGGTGTGCGCCACCACAGCATTTCTTTGCTATGGAATCTCTGAAAATCTTCAGTGTTTCTGCTCTGGCAGAGCCGTTCATGTTCCAAATTCGTGATTATTTACTTATTTCTTGGAAACAGTTACTTCCCTATGGTTTAGATCTATTCTCTTATGTAGGTAGGATTCTTTTCTGCTCTAATACTTGTCCTTTAAAATTTTAGCTTTTTCCTCATTTTATTTAAACACTGTTTTTCATCTCTTCTGTGAAATTACTTCTTATTGGTTTATTCTATTCAGTTTATTCCTTCCAAATTCATCATTTGAACTATGGAAACTCTTGATAATTTCTAAAAATTTCATTATTTCTAAAAGGATCTTTTATATTAATCAGATCAGGCCAGGTTAGATGTAGGGCAGAGGTCACAGCCCCTCTTGTGCTTTGAGAGAGGAGAGGAGAGTGGTAAGAGGATGGCTAGAGAGGGGGGGAGACAAAAAGTGGCCAGGCAGCCCCACTGAGTCTAGGAAGTGATTCATGAATCACCTGAGTAGTCTGTCTGTCACTAGCTGATGATACAGTTGTGCTGTGAAAGCTTTACCTTTCCTGGTTCTTAGCGTCTTTCTGCCCTTCACAGTGCAGATGGGCAGAGGACACGGGCCGTTTTGTTAAGACTTGCATCCACTATGTATTCGTGGGTTGGTCTTCATTTCAACTGGAATCAAGTCTGAGAGATCTTTTCAGTGGTGGAGTGAATGCACCACTGTCTGTCAATAAGTCAAAATGTGCTTACTACGGGCTTCTAATCTTGAAGTGTTTGGCGATTTGATATAACTACAAGAGTTTTGTTGCTTTCCTCTTTGTTGGTAGGAGCCTTTAAACAGGAGAGGAACAATTGACACCATGAAGTTGGCACACTAGAAAACAAATGTGAGGAATATAACATTGGTTAGCTTTTCAAAATGTTAAAATCAATTTTACTTTTAAATTGATAGTTTTTCACATTTTGGAAGCAAGAAAACTTACTATTTCTTGTTGGATAATGATTTGATGATGCTTGTAAGTTCCTGTAGTAAGCTAGTTCCAGCCTGTACTGAAAGACACTTTTCTGTAGTATTGAGGGAGGAAAATTAGAAAATGGACCATGGATAGAGTAATGGTCAGGTGGAAAGTAGCTTCTCTTTAAATTATTTCTGATAGAAAACGTATTTTGGAAGGTGGAGTTTTAATTTGTTACTGCTAAAGCCCCAGGAATAACTTGCCTCCAAGGACATCCAGTGTGTTTAAGAGAATAGTCCAACAGAAATAAATGACCTCTATCCAGATAAGTCAGTGGTATTTTATAGAGAGAATACACTTCATGTAGCTCTGACAGTCTCGTTAATTTAAAGGGAAGATCCAAGTAGTTGATGATGAATATTTGGAATAATTTTGGTATCAATTACTTAAAGATATTTGAAATTTACATGTTATAAACATGATTTTGAGGTTAAATTGTGAAGATCATTGAAATACTTGACTTTTCCTCTTCGGCTAATTATCTGTAGGCTTTCTTCTCTGGTATGTGGTCATACATTTCCCATGTGTCCTCAGTGGGAAAACAACCATTTGTTCTTCACACTTCCTTCTTTCCCCTTGCCTGTGTTCTGTCTCATGAGCTCCTTGGAGAAGCATAGTCAGCAGCTCAGCTTGGAATCACCTGAGTAGTCTGTCTGTCACTAGCTGATGATACAGTTGTGCTGTAAAAGCTTTACCTTTCCTGGTCCTTAGCGTCTTTCTGCCCTTCACAGTGCAGATGGGCAGAGGTCACGGGCCGTTTTGTTAAGACTTGCATCCACTATGTATTCCTGGGTTGGTCTTCATTTCAACTGGAATCAAGTCTGAGAGATCTTTTCAGCCTTGTGTCTATCTGGCTACCTAGCTAACATAAATAAAAATGGGTCCTTTTCCTAGGCTCAGTTTGTTTGTTTTCGCCAAAACATGTTCTTTTGGCTATTTACAAACTGTAGAAGAGACCTCTTCAAACTTAGTGTCAGATAGCAATGGCCATTTTATTGTGATCTTGGATTATGTGGGTGGGTGGTTTGAACAAACACATTGGGGATGTCCTGTCTACTTCACAGTGTCTGAGTATTAACTGAAAAGACTTCCATTTCCAATATAATTTCTTACTGACATGTTGGGATAAAGGGAAGGTGGATTCTACTGGACCTTTCAGCCATAGTGCCTACTTATATCCCCTTTATTGTGATGATCTTAGGTGTTTGATCATCCTTGAAAGTGAGCCCCCAAGAGACCATGTGGAAGCTTTATGGCCTCTTTTCAACTGCATTCTTTTTTTTAAGTTACAAGTTAATCAGTGGTCAGCCCTGATTCAAGGTGAAGGATATGGGACCCTACTTCTTGATGAGGGAGTAGCAAGCTCATGTTGAAGGGGACAGCGCAGGTTAGGAGCCATTGTGGTAATTATCTTGGAAATTTATGCAAAAGGGAAATTGCAGTCATCTTGATACTTTGTATAACACAAAATTTTAATTTTCTTATGTGAATCATTCAGTGTCTCATTCAAAAATGCAGTATTAAGTAGAAAAAGTTAGACAAATACGTGACTGTGTCTTCATTCTCTGTGTGTGTGGCTGACATATAACTTCTGTGTTAAGGGCAAGGCTAAAGGAGGACAGGTGGCAACAGCCTTGCTTCATATCCTTAAACTGAACAACTAAAACAAGACTATAGTTGTTACTATAAGGGAAACAAGGCATTTCAACCTGGAAGATAAAAGAAGATACATGTTAAAATAGTGGCCTTTTTGTGTTTAATGAAGATGTTATCTAAGTTTGTAGTTTGCTGTTGAAAATGTGTACAATGATAATAGAAACTGTCATAAAATTTGATTTTTGAGTTTCAGTGACAAAGTAATTCTGCCACCCATCCCCCAATTTATAATGTGTCTGAAAATGAAGTCAGTTTTCAAAGAACGGTGGATGGCTCTAAGAACTACATAGGCTAGTAGTCGCCATAGATTACATATGAAAACTCCCATGAACACTGATGGTTGTGCTGACCCTGAATAATATGCTGCAGAAGTACAAGCTCAGATTTGAGCCATAATGTTGTATTACCTTCATAGTAAAGGTAATAAAATAAAGACAGAGCTGTGTTCATAGGGTATGGAGTTAGGCCTTTCTGTAATGGAGGAAAAGACTAAGCTAACATTTTAACCTGGGCAAATTAATTCACCTCCTGGGTCCCAGTTTCCTCATCTATAAAGTACAGGATTGAAATTTCTCTTAGTTATATAATTCTCTGGCTTTGTTACCCTTTGCACTTATATAACACTGGAATAAGGCAGTTATATGGCAGCTCAAAGTTAATATTAAATATGGGAGGACAAGGGCCATTTAGTTTCAGTTCAGAAAGTTCACAGATTCTAACTGCTTGCCACTAGGTAATCTGTCTGAACTGCTATTGACTCAGCCCAAAGTTCAATAGAAATGCTTTAGGAAAATTCCAGATTAAGTAAAATTATTTCAAAAGATATAATAAAAGACAACAATATTTGTTTTTAAATATCTTTCATACAATTTTTTTGATCATATTCTTTCACTTCCTCAAGCCCTCTTAGATTCTCCCCTCCTCCCTGTCCACCAACTTCATTTTCTTTCCTTTTTTTTTACTTTTTTTAGTTTCTTGAGAAAGGGTTTCTCTGTGTAACCGCAGTGGCTGTCCTGGAACTCACTCATATAGACCAGGCTGGCCTCGAACTCAGGGAGATCCGCCTGCCTCTGCAGGGATTAAAGACGTGTGCTACCAGCACCCGGTCCAACTTCATTTTCTTTATCTCTCTCAAAAATAAGCAAAGAAATCAAAACAAAATAAATTAAAACAAAAATCCCACAAACAAAACAAAACAAAACAACAAAACAAGTAACACACCACCAACAACAAAAAACTGAGGAGTCCATTTTGTGTTGACCAATTTCTCCTGAGCAGCCAGGTTGCCCTGGGGTGTGGTTGATATACCCAGTGACACTCCATTGGAGAAAACTGATTTTCTTTCCCAGCAGGTAGCCATTGTAACTAATTTCTGGGTTCGAGGTGGGACTTTGTGTCTGTCTCTCCTTAGTGCTGGGACTTTGCCTGGTTTGAACCTGTGTTGGTCCTCTGTGTGTGGTCACAGTCTCTGTGAGTTCTTGTGTATTTATCAGCCCTGTTGTGTCTGGAAGATAGAGTTGCCTTTGAGTCATCCACCTCCTCTGACTCTTAACAGTCTTTCCATGTCCTCTATATAGATCTCAGCCTTGAGGAGAGGGGTTTGATAAAAACGTCTCATTTAAGGCTGAGTGCTCTAAAAGTCCCTCTCACTTTGTACATTGTCCTGTTGGGGATCTCTGTATCAATTACCATACACTGAAAGAAGCAATTTCTCTGAGAAGGCTGAGTGATGCATGGACCTATGAGGGTAGTAATTATAAAAGACAAAAATCTTAATTTTAGAGCATTTATGAGTGATAACACTTGAGATTATTTTATTTAACATTGTTTGTTTTATTCATTTGAATCCCTATACTAAAACCCACTCATTTTGGAGGCAAAAATTGAATTACTAGATGATTATTTAATAGGAAATAATTCAATTTAAATATTGATACTATACACTGTAAATCTAGACACTGCGTTATTTTCATACTGTTGATTATAAATTTTTTCCATTCTGCCTGAACTTTCTGATGTATTGGTGTAATGGTCATTGCATTCTCTTGCCTTTTCCTCTGCCTACTGCATATGTGGTTCCTACTGTTAATACTAGTATTGTTCTTTCGGTCTCTTTTCTTGAGGGTGCGCCAGAGGTTTGCCAGTTCCAGTCTTTTTTGTATTAACCGACTTTGGCTTTGTTGAGCTTGTTATGGTTCTGTTGTGTGCCTTCTCTGTGTCACCGTCCTTGTTCTCTCTAACTGCATTTCCCTCTTTGATTATTCTTTTTGTTCATTTCTGACTGCTTTAATTGTTTGCTTAGCTCTTTAATATTTAGCTTTCCTCTAGTGTGTTACTTTGTGGCTCATATACTTGAGTTAAGTAAATATACAGTGTAGATGGTTGTGTTTTTAGTCTTTACTCTTTTGTTCTTTGGGGGCCCGCCACCCAGCTCCCAAATAAATCACACACGGAGTCTTATTCTTACTTATAAATGCCCGGCGTTAGCTTCTAGCCAGCTTTTCTTAAATTATCCCATCTACCTTTTGCCTTTGAGATTTTTCCTTTTCTTCTGTAATCTTACTTTTACTCTTACTCTGTGGCTGGCTGTGTGGCGGGGTGACTGACTGGCCCCTCGAGTCCTCCTTTCTTCCGCATCTCTCTTCCTCTCCTTCTGTTTATTCTCTCTCCTGCCAGCCCCTCCTTGCTATTGGCTGTTCTGCGCTTTATTAGACCATCAGGTGTTTTAGACAGGCAGAGTAACACAGCTTCACAGAGTTAAACAAATGCAACATAAAAGAATGCAACACATCTTTGCATCATTAAATAAATGTTCCACAGCATAAACAAATGTAACACATCTTAAAATAATATTCTACAACAATACAGTTTTTTTTACTTACCTCTTCTGGAGTCTGGCTGGCTCAGAATAAGGGAGAGCTGCCCCACATAGCAACATATAATTAGGATTCTTTCCTTGGACCCCATATTGTAAAGATTCTGTGAATGTGGAACATATAGTCTCCTCTATATGTCAGAATTAGTGAAGCAATTGTAAATTCATTCAGGCAGATTTTAAAATGAATAGTCACATTTTAAAGGATGAATGCAGGTCAGTGAGATAAAATGTCCTGTGTGTGTTTAAACAAAGTGAAACAAGTTGTCTATAATGTTTTGCTAATGGTGCTATTTGTAGTTACTTTATTGTTTGTAAAATATCTTCTACTTTGTAGCCTGTTAAGTTGATAACATGTACTTAAGTCACTATACTGTCGACCCAGGTTCTAGAGTGGCCTGCGGCTTATAAGGCAGTGACTTCTTACGTATACAGTGGCTTTAGAACAACATTGGACTTTTTTATTTTTAATTTTGTTTTGTTTTGAGACAGAGTTTCTCTGTGCAACAGTCCTGACTGTCCTGGAACTAGCTTTGTAGACCAGGCTGGCCTTGAACTCACTGATATCTACCTGTCTCTGCTGGGATTAAAGGCAAGTACCACTGCTGCCCGACTATCATTTGACTTTTTAATAACTGCATTTGTTAAAATGTTAATCTTATGGATGATAAAATAACATGTTAGCATGGTGTTATCTGCTGAGAGTATTTCAAATAGTTATGTTGATTTTATATGCTATGATTACCTGACATATTAATCAAGGGTATGATTATATGATATGTTAACTGAAAACTGACTAAAAAGATCAACAAAATGTTGGAAAGGAGATAGGCAAATGAGACACAGAGAAAAAGCAAGAGAGCAAACCTTTTGAGCTCCACAGGGCTTGCATGCTAGTGTGGCCCTTAGGAAGGATGCGTTCACTGGATAAAGGAGGAAAAATACTTATGTGGTATTATTATTTTGTTCATTTAGATGCTGCCATATGTTGCTCTGTTTTTGCTTTTAAAATAGGTTTACTTCTATTTAATAGAAGTTTCTCAAATACTATGGATAAATCAGAGTTTACTATATTGATAACTACTATATGGTAGCCACTACTGAATGAAAATATAGTAAAGCATTATGAATATAAATTTATCAGGACCAAATCATAATGTATAAATGTGTTTTTTTGTTAGTCCTTATTTCCTTTATCCTTCTCTTTTGGAAGGAGTTCAATGCCTTAGCTGATAATAGAATTATACCTTACTTGTTAGTTAAAGTGACTTAGGAATTTTTATGAACAGAATAGAATAAGGCCTTAAAAGGTGCTTAATATTTTTTACTTAGCAGTACTCTATCCACTTCTCTGTGCTAGAGATTGTTTGCACATTCTTGACAAATGTTCTGGGACCGTGGCACTTACAAGCATCTCTAATTCCTGAGGAAACAGAGTCCTATTCAGCCACTCTTTCTATGTCTTTATTTTACAGGTACTGCCTATGTTTTGTGTTTTTGTCTTTTTGTTTAAAGCAGTTTCAGAGTTCATATCGAGGTCTTTGATCCATTTGGAGTTGGTTTTGTCTAGGGTGATAGAGGTTCCGTTTCATTCTTATACATGTGGACATCCAGTTGTCCCATCACCATTGTTGAAGATGCAGTCTTTCTCTAGCGTGTATTTTTAGCTTCCGTATCAACTATCAGGTGGATATGGTTTCATGTGCTCATGCTTGCATCCTCTCTTGTGTTCCACTGATCTGCTTGCTTGTTCTTTGGGTGTCAGTGCCATGCTGACTGTTTTTACTGCTGTACCTCTGTAGCAGAGCGTGGAGTCTGCTCTGTTAGCATCTCCAGTATTGTTCTTTTGGCTCAAGCGTGCCTTGGCTGTCAGGTGTCTTTTATGTTTCTATGTGAATTTTAGGGTTTTTCCCCTTTCTGTGAAGGATGTTATGGGATTTTGATTGGTATTGCATTGAATCTGTAGGTTGCTTTTGGTAGGACGGTCATCTTCACAATATTGATTCTGTCAATCTATGAGCGTATGAGGTCTTTCCATCTTTCAGTGTTTATTCAGGCTCTTCAGAGATTTGAAGTTTTCATTGCAGAGGTCTTTCACTTCCTTGATTAGTTTTTTTTCCGTAGAGTTTTTGGAAGGAGGCTATTATGAGTGAGAACGTTCCTTTCTGTGCCTGTTTGTTGCTGGAATGTAGAAAGACTACTAATGTTTGTAGGTTTTTTGTTTTGTTTTGTTTTGTTTTGTTTT